>PVLC010010066.1:0-18864 GCA_004027655.1 Graphiurus murinus
GGGGGGCTTGTAAAAGGGGTAAGGAGGGGGTTCAATGACCTAAGCAAGAGATAACAAAGCAAGTATTCATCTAAGCAAACATAGACAAATCAAAGCAATAACACAGTTTAGACAGATCAAATTTAAAACTTAACACCAAAGGAGAATGAAAAAAAGAAAACAAAACAAAACCAAAAACCAAAATCAAAAAAATAAAAATTAAAAAATATAAAAATTAAAAAAATAAAAAGATAATCCCAAAATCTACAAATAGCAAACAGTAAAACCAAAGCTCTCCTGGTTCATAAGTACCAAGCTTAAATTGTCCCGTGTATAAAATTGTAAGTACCTGATGATTTATCTAAGTTGTTCCATGTATCAGCAGTTCTTTTTTCTTCTACTTTTTTAAATTTATTTTTAAATTTTTGTTTATTTTTTATTTTTATAATAATTGGTGCATTGTAATCATACATCTTTGTTAGGTACAAGCTGATAAAGGCATATATGCACATATTTATCATTTAACCCCTTCCCCAATTCCCACACCACTCCCTCACCTTCCTTCCTCCTCAAGTTCAGTTTAGTAATTAATCTTGATATATTTGTGAAAGTACATCATGTGCATTAGGGTGCCCCCTTCCCCCCATTCATCCCTCTCAGTTAAGTCAACTTCTTTGCTCATCTAGGGTTTCTCCTTTTTCTTCTAGAGCCACTCTTATGCCCCATCTTCTCCCTAGCATCCTCATATCAGGGAGAACTTATGATTTTTAACTATTTGTGATTGACTAATCTCACTTAACATAACGTTTTCCAGTTCCATCCATTTCCCTGCAAATGACATGATTTTGTTCTTCTTTATGGATGAGTAATATTCCATTGTGTACATATCCCATAGTTTTGTAATTCATTCATCTGTTGATGGACATCTTGGCTGGTTCCATAGTTTGATAATTGTGAATTGTGCAGCTATAAACATAGATACACATACATCGGTCTGATAGTTTGGTTTCCATTCTTTTGGGTAGATACCCAGAAGTGGTATTGCTGGATCATATGGTAGGTTCATTCCCATTCTTCTGAGGATCCTCCATACTGTTCTTGAAAGTGGTTGCACTAATCTGCAATCCCACCAAAAATGTATTAGGGTTCCCACTTCTCCACACCCTCGCCAGGATTTGTTGTTGTCCGTGTTTTTTTGTTTGTTTGTTTGTTTTTATTGCCATTCTGATTGGAGTTAGGTGAAATCTCAAGGTAGTTTTGATTTGCATCTCTCTGATTGCTAATGATGTAGAACATTCCCTCATACATTTATTGGCCATTTGTATTTCTTTTTTTGTGAAGTGTCTATTTAGATCCTTTGCCCATTTTTAATTGGGTTATTTGTTTTCTTAGCTGTGAGTTTCTTGAGTTCTCTGTATATCCTAGATATTAGACCTCTATCAGAAGAGTAGCTGGCAAATATTTTCTCCCACTCTGTGGGCTTTCTGTTGAGGTTCTTGATAGTTTCCTTTGCTGCACAGAGGATCTTCAGTTTAATGCAACCCCATGTATTGATCTTCCTTTGAGTTGCTTGTGCTTTTGGGGTCTTGTTGAGAAAGTTTTTACCTGTGCCTGTGTGTTGAAGTGTTGGGCCTATGCCCTCTTCAAGTAGCTGCAAGGTCTCTGGACTGACTTCCAGGTCTCTGATCCACCTTGAGTTGACTCTTGTGCAGGGTGAGAAAGTAAGATTTATTTTCATTTTCCTGCATATGGTTAGCCAGTTTTGCCAACACCATTTGTTAAAGATGCTATCTCTTTTCCAGTGTATATTTTTGGCTTCCTTGTCAAAAATCAATTGAGTGTAAGCATGTGGGTCTGTTTTTGAGTCTTCTATTCTGCTCCGTTGGTCTATGTGTCTGTTTTTGTGCCAATACCATGCTGTTTTTATTACTGTGGCTTTGTAGTAGAGTTTGAAGTCGGGTATTGTGTTATCTCCCGCATGGTTCTTGTTGCTAAGAACTACTTGGCTATCCTCGGATTTTTGTTGTTCCAAATGAATTTAAGGACTGATTTTTCTATGTCTGTGAGGAGTGACCTTGGTAATTTCATGGGTATTGCATTGAATCTGTAGATCATTTTTGGGAGGATGACCATTTTGATGATATTTATTCTGCCTATCCAGGAGTGTGGTAGATCTTTCCATTTTCTAAGGTCTTCATCAATTTCTTTCTTCGACTTTTTATAATTTTTCTTTATAGAGGTCTTTTACCTCTTTGGGTAGGTTTACCGCTAAATATTTTATTTTTCAGGGTGATACTGTGAGTGGAATTGTTTTCTGAATTTCTTTTTCAGTGGATTTTTTAAGATTGATTTTGTATCCAGACACTTTGCTGAATTTGTTGATCAAGTCTGTAAGTTTTTTGGCTGACTTTGTTGGACCCTCTAAGTATAGTATCATCATCTTCATAAAGGAATAGTTTTAGTTCTTCTTTCCCTATTTTTACCCCTTTGATTTCCTTTTCTTGCCTTATTGCTCTGGCTAGAGTCTCAAGTACTATGTTGAACAGAAGAGGTGACAATGGACATCCTTGTCTTGTACCTGTTTTTAGTGGGAACTCTTGCAGTTCTTCTCCATTTAATATGATGCTGGCTGTAGGACTATTGTATATTGCTTCTATTAATGTGAGGTACGTTCCTTCTATTCCGATTCTCTGCAGTGCTTTTAGCATGAATGGGTACTGCATCTTGTCAAATGCTTTTTCATCATCAATTGAGATGATCATGTGATTTTTGTCTTTGGTTCTGTTTATGTGGTGAATTACATGGATTGTTTTTCGTATGTTGAACCAGCTTTGCATCCCTGGGATGAACCCGACTTGGTCATGGTGTATAATTTTCTTGATGTGGTTTTGAATGCATATTGCTAGTATTTTGTTTAGCAGCTTTCTATCTAAGTTCATCAATGATATAGGCCTATAGTTTTCTTTTCTTGAGCTGTCTTTATTTGGCTTTGGTATTAATGTGATTTCGGATTCATAGAATGTGTTTGGAAGGGTCCTGTTTTATTTCACGGAATAGTTTGAGGAGTATTAGAATTACCTCTTCTATAAATGTTTCATAAAACTCACTTGGAAAACCATCTGGCCCTGGGCTTTTGTTTGATTGTAGACACTTTATTGCTGTTTCTATCTCCTTGATTGCTATTGGTCGATTTAAGTTTGTTTTCTATATATTCTTGACTCAATTTATGGGGGTTATATGTATCTAGAAATTTGTCAATTTCTTCTAGATTTTCCATTTTGTTGGAGTACAGTTTTTCAAAATAGTTTCTGATGATCCTCTGTATTTCCATACTGTCAGTGGTAATAGCACCTTTTTATCTCTTATTTTGGTAATTTGGGTTAATTTTCTCTTTTGTTTGGTTAGGCTGGCCAGTGGTTTATCTATCTTGTTTATTTTTTTCAAGAAACCAGCTTTTGGTTTTGTTGATTTTCTGTATTTTTTTTTTAGTCTTTACTTCATTAATTTGTGCTCTGATTTTCATGATTTCCTGTCTTCTACTAGCTTTGGGGTTGGACTGTTCTTGTTTTTCAAGTGCTTTGATATGTGTCATTAGGTTATTTATTTGGTGATTTTCTGTTCTTATAATGTGGGCAGTCAGTGCTATAAATTTTCCTCTTAGTACTGCCTTTGAAGTGTCCCAGAGGTTTTGATATGTTGTATCTCTGTTTTCATTGGTTTCTAGGATTTTTTAATTTCTCCCCTTACTTCTTCTATAACCCAATCTTCATTCAGCAATGTGGTGTTCATTCTCCATGTGTTTACATGGTTACTCTGTGTCTTCTTAGAGTTGATTTCTAGTTTCATTCCATTGTGGTCTGAAAAGATGCAGGGGATTATGTTGTATTTTTTGAATTTGCCAGTGCTCTCTTTGTGGCCCAGAATGTGGTCTATTTTGGAGAAGGTTCCATGTGTAGCTGAGAAAAATGTGAATTCAGCTGTAGTTGGGTGAAAGAGTCTATATGTGTCTAATAGGTCCATTTGGTTTATGGTATTCTTTAGGTCTAAGGTGTCTCTACTGACCTTTTGTTTAGAAGATCGGTCTAGTGATGTGAGAGGAGTATTGAAGTCTCCCAATATTAGTATATTGGGATCTATATGTGTCTTTATATCATGCAGAGTTTGTTTTATGAAAGTGGCTGTACCTATGTTTGGGGCATAGATGTTGATAATTGTTATTTCCTCTTGCTGGATTGTTCCTTTCACTGGTAAAAAAAAAAATGCCCTGTTTTGTCTCTTCTGATAAGCTTGGGCTCAAAGTCTAATTTATCTGGTATCATGGTTGCTACTCCTGCTTGTCTTTGATTCCATTGGCATGGATTACCTTACTATAGCCCTTCACCTTTAATTTGTGGGACTCTTTGCTTGTAAGGTGTGTTTCTTGCAGGCAGCATAAAGATGGATTCTTAACTTTGATCTGTTTTGAGTTGAGACCATTTATATTCAGTGTGATTATTGAGAGATCATTTTTAATTCCTAACATTTTAAGTTTTGACTTTTGTTTTTGGTAGTGTTTATTCTTCTTGCTTAGTTGTTTGCTTCCTGGAAATTTTTGTTTCTCTGGTTCTAATGTTTACTTGTTAGTTCTTCTTTGTAGTTAATCTCATTGAATATTTTCTCTATGGCTGGTTTGGAAGACATATATTTTTTCAGTTTCTGTTTGTCATGCAAGATTTTTATTTATTTATTTATTTATTTAATTAATTTATTTTTTTTTTGGTACTGGGGATTGAACTCAGGGGCATTCTACCTCCGAGCTATACCCCTGCCCTATTTTTTATTCTTTATTTTTGAAACTGAGTCTCACTAACTTGCGGAGTGCCTCACTAGGTAGCTGAGACTGGCCGCGAACCCGGATCCTCCAGTCTCAGCCTCCCGAATTCTGGGATTACAAGTGTGCGCCACCATGCCCGGCTTGTCATGGAAGATTTTTATATCCCCATCAATTTTTAGAGAGAGTTTTGCTGGGTAGGAGAATCTTGGCTGCAAGTCATTTTCTTTCAGAGTTTGGAATATATTACTCCAGTGCCTCCTGGCTTTCATGATTTGATTTGGGAGGTCTGGAGTTATCCTAATTGGTTTGCCTCTGAATGTCACTTGGTCTTTTACGTTTGCTGCCTTTAGAATTCTCTCCTACACCTCTTCATTAGTCAACTTGATTATTATGTGGCATGGTCAACCTCTTCTTTGGTCTTTTCTGGAGGGAGTTCTATATGTTTCCTGTACCTGTGTGTCAACTTCTCTTTCTATGTTTGGAAAATTCTCTGATATTACTTCTTTGAAAAGGTTGTTTATTCCATTAGTTTCAACTTCTAATCCCTCTTCTATGCCTATTATTCTTAGATTATCTCTTTTAAAATTGACCCAGATCTCATCGATGTTGGATTCATGCTGTCGAATTTTTTTTCTAGATTATGTATAATGGATTCTTTTTTGGAATGGTCATCTTCTAAGAGTGATATTCTATTTTCCATGTGGTCTAACCTACTGTTTATAGTTTGTATTGATGCCTTCATTTCAGTTATCACAACTTTCACTTCCTTTTGATTCCTTTTCAGGTCATCAGATTCTTTGTTTATTTGTTCCTTTACTTCTTTCCAGTTCTCCCTACATTCTTCCCCCAAATCCTATATTGTTTGTAGTAATAAAGATCTGAATTCTTATTCCGGTAATCTCTGCCATTCTGGGTTGGTGAGATCTGTTATTGAGGGGTTGTGGTGTATCATTGTTTCTTTGCTATTTTTCCTTCCCATGGTCCCCCTGTTCTTAGATTTATATCTTTACTGCTCTTGCAAGTTTTCTCATCCAATCTCTGCAGCGGTGGTTTAGAGGTGTCTGCTGGTATATCCAGGAACAGGTTGTGTTCAGTAGTAAAGGTTGGGTGAGAAATCATAGTGATGAATGTTAGAATAGGGTAAAGTAGAGTGTATGGTCCAGTGGAATAAGTGGTTGAGTGTGTTGAGATGATATATTGTAAAGATTAGAGATGGTAGATATGTCTGGGGATTCTGGTAGTCAATGTAGAGTTTTAAGTGTGGTAGTATGAAATGGTCTTGATATGAGACAGGGAAAAAAGGAAAAAGAAAAGAGAAGAGAAAAAGTGTTGAGGAGAAGAATATAGATGGGAGAGAGGGAAGGAAGACTGTAAAAAGGATAAGGAGGAGATTCAACAAACTAAGCAAAAAAAAAAGAAATAACAAAGCAACCAATCATCCCAACAAACATAAATAAATCAAGGCAATACAAAATGAAAACAGAGTAAAAACAAATAAAACCTAACACACACAAAGACAACAACAACAACAAACCAAAAACAACTGCAACAACAAGAAACAAAGTAAAAAAACCTGCAAGTTTGTAAATACAGAGCTTAAATTTTTGAGTGTGTCTCTGGCATTCTTATTTGCTCTATCAGTGCAGGCAGGGGGTTCCGCTGATGTCTCTCCTGCTGCAAGTTTGTGTCTCTGCGCTCTCCACAGGGCCTCTCTCTCTCTCTCTGCCTTTGCTGGTGGCGGGAGTGCAAATTATATGCCGGGCATTTTCTAGGGTGCCTGCAGGTTCCTTATGCTCTGTGTGCACTGGGACCCTCCCTCACTTCTGCTCTATCAAATTGCTTGAAGGGCAGGTGACTGAGTCGGCGCTTTGTATAGGTGTCCCTGCACCCCAAGGGTGCAATTTAACTTACAGATACCTGATTCTCTGTTTCCAGTGGAAGAGGTTATCTGGGGTGTCCTGGACGCAGGCTTATGATGGTTATCCTAGGTGTTCTTGATCATTGTTGCTCCTGTGGGGATATGCCGCCTGATTAGGGTGTGGAATTCCGCAGTCACTTACTCTACTTCTGGTTGTTAGTTGCATAGGAGGTCGTTGGGGGTCTTGGTGCTAATAGATGCTGCTCCTTGTGACTGCCAAGATGGTGGGTGCCAAGATGGCAAGTGCCAAGATGGCGGCCGCCAGTTTGCAGTGTATGCCACTGCTGCCCGTGCGCCTGCACATGCAGACTCCTTTGTTCTCCCTGGGTTCTGTTCAGCTGTTTTTGTTGCATTATTCACTTTTTTTGCTGCTTTGCTTTTCTTTCCTTCTGTCAAGAAGCTGTGTTTGTGGCAATTTTGATTCTAGCTCTGCAGTGCAGTTGTTTGCTGCTCCAGCTCTGGTGCGAGAGGTGAGCTGGGGTTGTCCTGTGGGGGCTTACACTAGTCGTATCGTGGGTTCCAGTCCCTGTGGAAGGTGCAGGGATCTGCTGGTTAGGATGTGGAGTTCTGGAGTCGCTTACTCTACGCCTGGTTGCTGGATATGCAGCTGGGTGGCCAGCTTAAAGGCTTAGAGGCTGCCACGGCCGCAGCTCCGCAGTTTAGGGCCACTGCCACAAGGTCGAGCCTTCTGGGGTTTCTCCCTGCCTGGCTTTCTGGCCTCCCTTAGGTTGTAGTTCAAATCTCATTGTTTTGTTTGCTTTTTTGTCGCTTTTTTCCTCCATCAAAAAGCTGCTTTTATGGCAGATTTGATTCGAGCTCATAGCACCTGAGGAGAGGTGTTTCACTCAGATGCCGTCTTGGGCTCCTAATTTATTTTTTTAATTGGTGCATTGTACTCATACATCTTTGTTAGGTACAAGCTGATAAAGGCATACATGCACTCATTTTTTTATATCCAAGTAGTATTTTGTGGTATTAAGATTGTTGAACTGGCCACCTATTAAAGGATATCTGGACTTTTCCCAACCTTTTGCTATGATTAATAAAGCATCTGTAAACTTTGATGTACAGGTGTTTTATTGATGTAAATATTCGTTGCTCTGGGTTAAACCCTGAAGAAAGCAATTTTGGGTCCTATGGTATAGTTTTGTAAGAAGTTGTGAAACTCTTCTAAAGAAAATCTATGCCATCTTAGATTTCTACCAACAATGTGTGAGAGAGATAGGTTCTCTGCTTCCTCACCAGCATTTGGCACTATCACTATTTTTTAGTCATTATGACAAGTATGCAGTAATATTGCATTGCAGTTTTAATTTACATTTCCTTAATGGCTATTATATTAGTAGTAAGTTTAGGCTGCTATAACAAATTACCATAGACTGAGTAGCAAAAACAATAAATATCAGCACAGACTTTTACATTTAAATTTATGATTCATTTTATTTTTGTACAGTGTGTAAAGTTTAAGTCAAAGTTTAGTTTTATTTTATTTTTCTTCTTTTTTATTGTGGTACTAGGAATTGAACCCAGGGGTTCTCTACCACTGCGCCATATCCCCAGTCCTTTTTATTTTGAGACAGTGTCTTACTAAGTTGCTGAGGTTGGCCTCAAACTTGTGATTCTCCTGCACCAGCAACCCAAATAGTTGGGATTACAGGCATGCACCACCACACCAGGCCAGTTTAGTTTCCTGCCTATGAATATTCAAATTTTCAACACTATTTATTGAAGATATAAATCTTCTAGTGAATTGTATATATTGTATAGGCCTATTTCTGGGCCCTCTATTCTGTTGCTTTGATTTATATGTCTATGATTCTGCCAATCATGACCTTATCATGACTATTCTAGTTAGACCCTATTCCATACCATATACTAAATTAACTAAAAATGCATCATAAATGTAAATATAAGTGTTACATATATAAATATATTAGAAGAAAACAGAAATAAATCTTCATGACTTTAGATTAGGCAATGATCTCTTAGATATGATACCAAAAGAACATGTAGCCAAACACATAAAATGGAAAGATAACCAAAATTTAAAGGTATCTTTCCCAAAGAGTTAAAATCAGAATACTGTAGTGATTCATGCATATCCATGTATATAGCAGCACAATTCACAACATCCAAATTATGGAACCAATCTAGGTATCTGTCAACAGATGAATGGATAACAAAAGTGTGGTATATATACACAATGAAATTTTACTCAACCACAAAGAGCAACAGAATTGTGTCATTTGCAAGAAAATGGGTGGAACTAGAGAATATTATGCAAAGTGAGATCAGTCAGGTTCTGAAAGTAAAGGGTTGAATGTTTTCTCTTATATGTAGAAGCTAGAGAAAAAATACAAAACAAAAAGGACTTTAGATAATTGAAGAGAGAGAGACCAGTAGAATAGTAGAAGGGAATTGAAGGAGAGAGTTGGGGAGAGGTAAAAGGAAGAACTGATGGAAGAAACAGTTCAAATGATGCTATGCCCATGTATGAAGATATCACTACCAATCTCACTATTATGTGTGGGAAGGGGGTGGGTACCAGGGTGGGACCTGAAAGGAAACAAACCAACACCTGTGTGCATATTTGTTTATATGACTTTGAAGTATAAAAATAATATTAAAAATGAAACTTTTGTCATTTGAGGACACTATCAAGAGAATGAAAAGACAACACACAGAATGGGAGAAAATATTTTAAAATCAAACCTCTGGTAAGAATCTAGTATTTATGATATATTTTATTTTGTTATTTGATTGTTTCTCTGATTATTTATTTTGTAGTACTGGGAATTTAACCCAGGGACATTCTCTCACTGAGCCACACCCCAAGCCCCATTTATTTTTTTTTTAATTTTGAGATAGGGTCTTGCTGAGTTGCCAAGGCTGTCCTCAAGCTTGTAGTCTTCCTGCCTCAACCTGCAAAGTAGCTGGGATTACAGTTGTGCACCATCAAGCCTGGTCAGAATATATTTTAAAATATACAACTTTCCCATAAAAATACAAATAACCCAATTAAAATAGGCAAAGGATTTGAATAAACAATTCTCAGAACATGATATAAAATGCCAAGTAAGAACATGAGAAGAAGCTCGACATCATTAGTCATAAGGAAAATACAAATCAAAACCATATTGAGATACCACTTTACACATACTACTATGTCTATAATAAGAAAAGAGATAATAGTAAATGTTTACAAAGATGTAGAGAAATTGGAACCCTCATATGTTACTGATGAGAATGCAAAATGTTGTAGCCACTTTGGAAAACCTTCCCCAAAAGTTTAAACATACCATATAACACAACAATTAAATTTCTGTGTATATACCAAGAGAAAGAAAGCATATCTTTACAGCCATGCATGGCGGCATGTGACTGTAATCCAAGTACTTGGGAGGCTGAGAGAGGTAGATTGTAGGTTTGAGATCAGCCTCAGAAACTTACTGAGATCCTTAGCAACTAAGGAAGATCCTGTTTTAAAATAAAAAGTGATGGGGGTGTAGCTTGGAAGAAGAATGCTCCTGGATTCAATCTCCAGTATCCCCCCAAAAGCACATGTTTATACAAAATTATGTTTTTTTTTTTACAAATGTTAATAGAAATCTTATTTATAATAGCCCAAAAGCATAAATAGCACCAGTATCCATCATTTGATGAGTGTGTAAATAAAATATAGCACATCCATGTAATGGAATTTATTTGGCAATAAAATAGAATAAAGTACTGATACATGGCACAACACTGATGAACCTTGAAAATATAATGCTAAGTAAAATAATCCAATAATTAAAGACCATATATTATATGATTCCACTTATATGAAATGTCCAAAGTAGACAAATGTACAGAACAAAAGTATAACACTGGTTGTTTAAGCCTTCAGGGATTAGGGGTAATAGGGACTAACTGATCAATGCATGTGGTTTATGTTTGGGGAGGTAAAATGTCCTAAGTTGATCATGGTAATGTTTTTAAACTTCTATGGACTGAATTGTTTCCCACTCCTATTCCTAACCCCACTGTAATTATATTTGGAAATAGGACATATAAGAAAGTAATTAATATCAAATGGGTGATAAAGAGAAGGCACTGATCTAACAGTATTAGCTGTCTTATAAGAAGAGACACTAGAGAGCAGAGTTCACGTGCTCTCTCTATTGCATATGAGGATACAATAAAAAGGCAGCAATCTTCAAGCCAAGAAGAGAACTCTTATCAGCAACAGAATCAGCTAGAACCTCGATCTTGGACTTCTATGCCTCCAAAAATATGAGATAATACATTTCTATTGTTTAAGCCACCTATTTTGTGATATTTTATATGGCAGTCCAAGCAGACTAGTACTTTGTAAATATATTAAAAACCATTGAATTATATGCTTTAAGTTGATGAGTTATTAAATATGTGGTTTTGCTGGACATAGTGGTGCATGCCTATAATCCGAGTGCTGGGATGGCTGAGAAAGGAGGATCGCAGGTTCAAGACTAGCCTCAGCAACTTTGCAAGGCTCTCAGCAACATAGTGAGACCCTGCTCCCAAATAAAGGATAAAATATGGCTAGTGGTGTAGCTCAGAGGTAGAATGCCCCTGGGTTCAATACCTAGCACCACACACCAAAAAAAAAAAAAAGAAAGAAAGAAGGAAGGAGGAAGGAAAGAGGAAGGAAGGAAAGATGGAAGGAAGGAAGGAAGGAGGAGGAGGAAAAGGAGGGGGAGGGAGGGAGGAAGGAAGAAAGGAAGGAAGGAAGGAAGGAAGGAAGGAAGGAAGGAAGGAAGGAAGGAAGGAATGAATTTGCATCACAATAAGTTATCAGTTGATGGCTGAATTAAATGGCTATACAAGTCAACTGGAGTGTAGAGGTCAGGGTATCTCTCAGAAGCCAAATTAGCTGCTAAATTCACTATGCTTGATGGGCAAGGGAGAGGAGGGGATGGTGAGGGAGGGTCGGTGGCCATTGAGGCAGATGGAGAAATAATAGTTGCCAAGAAATATATAACAAATATTCTGTGCCAGACTCTTGTTTAAGGGCTTTATGTTCATTATTTCTTTCCTTCCTCATAGCAACACTGTGAGATTAAGTTCTATTATATTTCCCTTCATTTAAAAATGAATAAAATCAGTCTCTGAGAGTTTAAATAACCTGCCCAGTGTACACAATAAGGGTCAGAGTCAAATAGTGAACCAGGTTTGTGTGACTTTAGTCCAGGTTATTTACATGAAGCTATGAAGCTATTCTGCTATTGGACATGCTTGAATCAAGAATGACAAGAGAGCTAGATGTGGTGGTGCATGCCCGTAATCTCATACTTGGGAGGCTGAGACAGGAAGCTCGCAGGTTCAAAGCCAGCCTCAGCACCTCAGTGAGGTCCTCAGAAACTTACCAAGACCCTGTTTCAAAATAAAATAGAGCTGGAGGGGGTAGCTCAGAGGTTAAAATGTCCCTGGGTTCAGTCCCCAGCACCACACACACACACACACACACACACACACACACACACACACACGGTGAGAGACTTCTATAAGGCCTGTGAGCATCTGTAAGTAGCCAGGAGACAGAATGATATCCATCTGGATATGTCACAGGAAGACAAAAAGGGGACCCAAACCTCAAGCAGTGAATTCTCTATTACTCAAATTTCTGGACCAACTTCAGCAGCAGAGTGACCAGCCTCTCTGTTGTCATAATGATGAGAGGAGAAGCTATGGTTCAGATCAACCTGAGTATAAATCTGAGTATTGCTACTACTTTCTCTGTGTCCTTGGGAAGGTTAATTAAACTAATGTGGGTCTCCATTTTCTTACCTGTAAAAAGGAGATGATGATGACAAAGATAAAATAATGATAATATAGTGCATGCCTTAGAGAATCTGTAAGGACTAAATGAGCTAATGTATATAAAAAAAACAGAATGTTTGGCAGATAGTAAGTTTTAAATAAATGTGTGTGTATGTGTGTGTGCACATGCAAGTTTGTGGAGAGAGGCACAAACACACATGTACCACACATTCTTTTACTGCCACTGAGGACTTCAAGATCCTGGAGTCTTATACTGCACACTTTGTGATCCTAGACTCACCAACTTTGTATAACCCTCCAGGGTTGAGAAGGATGCTAAGAATGAGATGGAAGAAGGAACATTTAAGGAGGTTAGAAGGGGTTGAATCCTAAGAGAGAACTGAGTCAAACGAATATCCTCTCTGGGGCCAGGATCATCTGACCTATGAGCAATGGGGAACTGCCAGGAGGTATATTACAGCTGGACCGGAGAGGCAGGCCTGAAGGACCAGTTAAAAAGGGCATGTTCTCCATAAAGACCAAGAGAAACAGACAGTACAATAGAAAATCATGAATCAAAAATTTAAAAATGCAAACCAGGCACAGCCTTTGCCCATGTGTAATCCCAGTACTTGGAAGACTGAGGCTAGATGATCTCCAAGTTTGAGGTCAGCATGCAGTAACTTAAGGACCAGTACTATAGCTCAGAGGTAGAATGCCTCTGGGTTCAATCTCCAGTATCAAAAAAAAAAAAAGATTAAAACTCAAACCCAAGAAAAGGTGATATTCTAAGAGATTATAAAGACAAAAGAAAGAAAGCCAGGTGCATCAGTGTAGATCCATACAACTTATGTAATGTGTAAATTCAAATGTGAATTAGAAACTGTGCTTCCTGAGCAGAGGGAGGGATAACTAAATAAAAGGAACTTCATAGTAAGTATACCTTGAAACAGTGATAGTGTTTCATCTTAGAGCTTTGTTGACCTGTCCTGATTTGTATTTTATTTTTCTAACACTACAGAAGTTTCTTATGCTCTAATACCAGGATCAGGAAAATATGGCCTATAGGCTAAATCAGGAATGTTGCTTATTTTCATAAATATAGTTTTTTTTTATTTTTGGCGGTACTGGGGATTGAACCCAGGGGCATTCTACCTCCCAGCTCCACCCCCAGCCCTATTTTTTATTCTTTATTTTGAAACAGGGTCTCACTCAGTTGCAGAGTGCCACCACACCCAGCTATAAATATAGTTTTATCAGAACAAAGCTATACATGGCCATTTATTTACATAGGTCTATAACTACTTTTATGTAATAATAACTATGTTGAATAAGACACTATATGATATAAAAGCCAAAAATATTTACTATCTGGCTCTTTTACAGAGAAAGTTTCCAAGCCGGGCGTGGTGGCGCACGCTTGTAATCCCAGCATTCGGGAGGCTGAGACCAGAGGATCCGGGTTCGCGGTCAGCCTCAGCTACCTAGTGAGGCACTCCGCAACTTAGTGAGACCCGGTTTCAAAATAAAGAATAAAAAATAGGGGCTGGGGGTATAGCTCGGAGGTAGAATGCCCCTGAGTTCAATCCCCAGTACCGCAAAATAAAGAAAGAAAGTTTCCCATCCCTCAGTCTAAAACCACTATCAGAATGTAGTATATCCCATGACTCATAACTAACAAAGGGTACTTAAGGAATTAGGGATAGAGATATGTTCCTAAGGCCATCATCAAAAGAAAAGACCCTTCCTCCTCCTTTGGTGAACACAGGTAATAAGATCAGAAGCAGGCATGTGTGTAAAATCTTACACACTGGTTAAGTTACAACCAAAGCAAAATGAGACTTGAGATTCCAATATATGATTTTTTTATACCAAATATCACTAATTATGCTTTGTCTAACATTAAGAATAGTGGGTTTGTCAACAACTTTGTTTAATACAAGCAAATAATTGTGATGCTGGCCAGGATCCCAAATTTCATTGAAATCTATTTCACAACTCCTGAGGAGCCACCTCTTGGAAAATACCAAGTCCCACTAGGTTGTGTGATCATGTCACTCATTAGACAAGAATAACTTCCAATTTGGACACAAATTATTTATGTTCAAATATCATGTCTGAAGCATGTGGACAATTTTTTTCTCTGCAAGTTAAACTCTTATTGCATCCATCCACACATACTGTCTCTCCAGAAGAAATTGTCATGCTAAGCAATTGCTTAGTAAACTGGTGTTCATAGTGAGAGCAAATGATCACATGGCCCAGATGACTGAGGTTGGCTTAACTGGCAAGGGAGACATCCAGGTGGCAATGGTGAGAAGAAGGTAAGCCAGTGGCTAGTAGTCTCCAGGAAGCTCTGGAAGGATAGATTTGACACAGTGAGGCTGAGGGGCACAAACCAGGATGACAGTTCCTACAATGACATCAATGAAGACACCCACGACGGAGAGAACAACAATTGCTCCTGCCCAGGGCAGCTGTGGCCTGCCCACTGGACAGGATGAGTGCCTGACTAATTGCATCGCTGCCCATCTCTATATCTCTATGTGGTACCATTTGTTTATTGCAGGTCCGCTTCTTTGTCCTGAACAAATTGACCTATTTGCTTCACTTGCACATTTAATTTTCATCTGTATGTTTGCAAAACACCCCCCCATTGGTGTTCATTATGATACATTAATATCAGTGTTTCTGTAAGACAACTATCAGTCCTCATTTTCACTAACTCATTTTCACCTCTCCCTCACTCCCCCTTCCCATTCCTTGACTAATAGATATCATTTCAACAGTTTGACTAACTGCCGTGTTATAGAAAAGGCCATAATTTATACTGATGTAATGGCTGTGATAAAAATCATTTGTGTACTGATTTTATAAATTAGGGTGGAAATGTGAGTGCCTCTGAAAAATGAAGTGCTACCACATGGATTCCACTATTGCTAATGCTTCATACCTTTCTGCTTCATTAAACCAATTTCACGGGGAGATGAGTTAGAGGAAGAAGCTGTGCTGCATAAGAGACACAACAATGGTTTATTGAAAGGAATGGGGCTAAGATTAAATTAAGTGCTACTCAAGAAATAGGGAAATACAAAAATATTCAGGCTTCTATATGGGTAATTCAAAAATATGCTATGTTAGCTCTTTCATACTCCCAAAACTGGCTTGTCCTAACTGCACAGAACCAAATTCACAGCCTACTAATTAATATTGAAGAGTTCCTTGAAACTACTCTTATGAGTGCATGAACCCAAGAATGAATTTATCCCATTGAAATCATGAAGACTCCAAATTTTTTATTGGATCTATTCTGATAATGTTGGAGCTTTAAAATGCTTCCTGGATGGTGTGCTCCTACTTGAGAGATGCCAATCTCAGATAAAAGGGGCAAGATAAAGGCACGTGGCAGAAAGCAGAACATTCACTGGCAATTGGTGATTACCACACATCATTAATCGTTATGCTCCTTTGTTTACAGATTTCAGGTGAGCACACCAGCTGAATACAGATTTATATTATTTGGTATCTTGTTGCTCCTTGTTGAAGAATGCCTTAAATTGGAGGTGGAGACACTGAAAAATAAAGCATTGATTGGCATGCCCTGAAGAGCAGGTACCAAGAAATTGGGATCAAGCCATTGCCACTGTTCATCTAAATTGCCTATTTCCCCCATTCTGATGAGCTTGAAGTTTTCACTTTCTAGCAACTAAACCCTATTTGTTCCCTGAATTGTGAAGGATGTAAATACAAAGGGACTCATTCATTAAATAAGAGGCTTATGAATACTTAGTGTTTTTTTTAATGCAGAATTTTAAAGTGCAGCTGAGAAGCTGCCATTTTTCTCTCCCCTCACAATGAAATCTCTGTATGTAAGTGACCCAAGTCCTGGGGTTGAATCCAGCTCTCAGATTAGCACAGAAAACACATACAGATGCGACTTTCAACCCACCCCCTCCTACTGATGATAAAAGGAGTTCCAAAAACTGTTCCTCTGGGATGGAAAAAAAAGATTTTGAGATTACAATCCTGAGGATTGCGTGCCAAGAGTCAGAGAACAGTATCCCCTAACTCAAATGGGCAATTCACTGATGTGCTACTATCCTGAAATTTGTAGTTCAATAGACTCAGCTCAAAAAGCTAACATGGTATATTTACAGTCATAAACAATTTTCATCACACTGTCATAGAGGGGCTTGCATCAATTACCTTCTGTCGTTCATTACTGCTATTAGCTGATGGAAATACCCACCATCATCAGAAAGAGAAAGTGTGCCACCCAAATTCCTGGCAGCCTGGTGGCTTAAAAAGCCACTTTCCTAGTTTTGAACATTATAAAAAGCATTGACTTGGTTCAGAAGTTAAAAACAAGGAAAATTAACTTTTGGAGGAATGTCAGTATTTTATTTAGGTACCTTCTGGAACAGGGCATGGTTAAGAATTTGCCTTCCACAAACTGGTAAATTTAAGCCTCAACTTCCTGGTGCATAAAGTGAGAGCTCTAAAGTTTATCCTAAGCTAGAAGTTCCTACCTTCTGCATTGCCTTCTTTCAACACAATATCTTAGAAGAGGCCTACAATAATTCAGATGTTAGGAGTTGCAGAGAAGTCACTCCCTGCCTATAAATCATAAAAATTGCATCAATATCTAGAGTGTTTCATGTAAATATCACCTAACAGGTTTCAGTGCTTAGAGTTACAAAGTTGTAAGGACAAAAGCTGTGGATTGTATCAGGGTAGGGAAAATAGGAAGCCTTAAAATATAAACATGCTTCCATTTACATCTTTCCTTGGACTACCTTCCCTTCCTCCGAAGAATCTAGGAATTTCACATTCCCTTTGGTTCAAGCAATACTTGGAGCTGAAAACTCCACTCTCTTAGTTAGTGATCTGTGTTCCTCTATGGCTAGAGCTCTGGGTGGATAGGTAGTGCTGGGAAGCCATGGGAGATACCTCCCTGAGGAAGAAAAAAAGATTCCTTTTCTTCACTTAGGCAAATACGGAGAAGCTGAAAAGACTGTAAGAGATTTGCCTAACAGTTACATCAAGATTTGGGGAACACATGATTGAGAAATAAGTCCCACAATTCCTTAACTTCATTCAGGCCAAGGTCTGGCCCCAAAAGGTGACACAGATGAAATGGCTAAGACTTATCTGGGGACAAATGTGATAGCTCGCCAATTCATGCAGTCATTGTTTGTTCCCAGCTTTCTTGTCTATCTTGTACTGAGCATTATTTTCTCAAGTTCGTTTTAATTTATCTCTGAGCTTATATTTCAAATTAAACATTCTATTTGGTCTTCACTCTTCTGCTTCCTTCTTCCATTCACTTTCAGAGCTATGGTCTTTCTCTGCTGAAGGGTATTTTTGTATGTGTAAAAGGAAAAACATGATGGCAAAGAAGTAGTGAAGGAATGTTATAAGCATGTTACACTTTTATTTTGGAACTAGGGATTGAACCCAGGTGCATTCTACCTCCAAGCTATAGCCCGGAGTTGTTTATTGTTTTTTATTTTGAAGCAGGGTCTCACTAAGCTGCTGAGGGTCTCTCTAAGTTGTTGAGGCTGGCCTTGAACCTGTGATCCTTCTGTCTCCCCATCCCAAGTACTAAGATTACAGGTGTGTGCCACCACACACAGCAAGCCTGATATATTTTTTACAATTATTTCATGCAGTATGACACTTTGACACATATAAATAAGCAATCAACACCAGTTACACTCATATAATTACCATCTGTATGAATAAGGAAGGTTAAGAGGACTGCCTTAAGATGCAATCTTAACTAGTGGTTCTCAAAATTTAGCATACATTAGAATCACTTGATGGGCTTGTTAGAAAGTGGACTAATGCTTTCCTGATTCCTGATTGCATTAGATTTCTGATGCATTAGACCTGGGATGGGGAACCAAGAATTTGCATTTCTGAAAGTGGAACATGATATTGGTGCTACCAGCCTGAAGAACACAAGACCAACAAGCCCCATTGTTCTACCCAGTTTGTGAACTTTGCTGAACATTAGAATCACGTTAGATCTTTATAAAGCCAGAGCCCATTCTTCGCCTTATCTCAATTAAATCAAAGTCTGTGAGGGTGACACAAATGGATCAATATTTTTATAGCTCTTCAGTTGATCCCAGTGTACTGCCAAGTATGAGACCCAGAGCTGTAGAAAATAAATGTGGTTTTATGTTTTTGTTTTGTTTAAGCAAGCAGGGAAAATATAATTACCTTGTATTTACATAGAGTTGATTTTTGAGAAAAAGTGCTTTTACATCCAAGCAATCAATGGATAATTTACCAGAGTTCCAAATATTTGTGCTAAATATTAGATAGAAGGTATGAGTGACAAAATCAATTGAAAGCACAGATAGTC
>PVLC010010066.1:18964-51878 GCA_004027655.1 Graphiurus murinus
TTTTTTTTTTTTTTTTTTTTTTTTTTTTTTTTTTTTTTTTTTTTTTTTTTTTTTTTTTTTTTTTTTTTTTTTTTTTTTTTTTTTTTTTTTTTTTTTTTGCGGTACTGGGGATTGAACTCAGGGGCATTCTACCTCCGAGCTATACACCCAGCCCTATTTTTTATTCTTTATTTTGAAACCGAGTCTCACTAAGTTGCGGAGTGCCTCACTAGGTAGCTGAGGCTGGCCGTGAACCTGGATCCTCCGGTCTCAGCCTCCCGAATGCTGGGATTACAAGCATGCGCCACCATGCCCGGCTCAAAGAAGACTCTTTGGATCTATCTTTTTGGCTCTACCCTCTTTGCTCATTTTAAAGAATTATATAAACTTTTATTTGACCTTTAGTAGGTATTATAATTGCCAGTATTGGCACTATAACTGTGGTTCCCAAATTTCTGCACATAAGTATCACCTAGAGAGCTTGGAACATATCATTGTTAGAAATAACTTTTCATGGTGTCAAGAAAAGGCAGGTGTTCGAAAATTGCTTGGCAACGTGATTTTACTTTTTTGCAAAAAAGGGTGCTCCCGAGTATTCATGAGAGAGCACACCTGAGGAACAATCCAGTAGGTCTTATAACCTTAAAACAAAGCCTCTACTGTGCTGAACTCCTATTGGTGGGAGTTACAGCTTCACATTCTTCCTGGTCAGCTACAGGGGAAGTTGGAGGAGGGTAGGGTCAACACCTACAATCTCTTAAGAGATGCTAATTTTTGAAGGAATTTGAGTCCTTACCAGATTACAAAATTGTGGTTTAAATCAAGCTACTCCTTTGACAGAAAAGATACAATTATATTCTCATACCAAAGTCCATGTTCCAGCCCCAAAGATTCAGATCTAATTAGTCTTTGATGGCCTGGCATCTAGAATTTTTAGAAAGTTCTCTCTGAGTCTAATATGCAGACCATTTGGGCACTACTGAAGTTCAGCAATGACTCCTGTGACAGTTCCCTTTTGTATAAGGTTTTGATTGACTGTAATGTCCACTTTGGACACTGAATGCTTCAACTGCTCTAGGAAAAAGACCTAGAATAGCCAACAGGATATTGATGGAGAAAAATGAAGTTGAAAGAACAGACTTCAAGAGTTACTAAAAAATACAGTTATCAATACAGTTTGGTATTGGCCAAACAATAGGCAGATATAGATCAAGGGAACAAAATAGTCTAAAAATATACCCATACAATATAGTCAATTTATCTATTTTTGACCAAAGAGCTGAGGCAAAACAGTGGAGCTGGATGTGGTAGTACACTGTAATCCCAGTACTTGGGAGACTGAGACAAGAGAACTGAAGGTTCAATGACAGCCTCAGCAACATAGTGAGACTCTTCTAGTGAGACCCTGTTTCAAAACAAAAAATAAAAAGGCTGGGATGTAGTCTAGAGGTATAATGCCCTTAGGTTTAATCCCCAGTTACACACACATGCACACACACACACACACACACACACACAAAACAACTCAGAAAAGTCTTTTCAACAGCAATTGAATATCCTCATGAAAAATAATATAATAACAAATGTAGACACAGGGTTTATAACCTTCATAAAAATTAACTCAAAATTTGCAACAAATGCTGGGCTTGGTGGCACATGCCTATAATCCCAATACTTGGGAGGTTGAGACAGGAGAATTACAGGTTCGAGGCCAGCCTCAGCAACTTAGCAAGACTCCAAGCAAACTAGTGAGAGTCTGTTTCAATAGAAAAATAAAATAAAACTGGGGATATAGCTCAGAGGTAGAATGCCCCTGGGTTCAATACCCAGTAACACTCCCCCCCCGCCACACACACACACAATCCACTACATACCTACAGATAAAATGCAATATTAAAAACTCGTGGAAGATAACACAGAAAAAAAATTTATAGGACTTTGTATATGGTGATGGCTTTTTAGATATGACACAAAGGACACAAACTATGAATGAAGAACTTAATAAGCTGAATGTCATTAAAATTTAAAAATTGCCACTCTGTGTAATATACTATTAATAGAGTGAAAAAACAAGCTACAGACTCTAAGAAAATAGCAAAGATATATCAGATAAAGGACTTATTTAAAATGTACAAAGAAGTCTTAAAGCTCAACAATATAAGAAAACAAGCAACCTTATTTTAACATGGTCAAAAGACCTTAACAGATATCTCACTAAAGAAGATATAAAGATGGTAAATATGCATGTGACATGATACTCCACATCGATGTACGAATTAAGACAACAATGAGATACCACTATATACCTATTAGAATGGTCAAAATCCAGAATACTGACAACTCCAAATGCTGGCAAATATATGGAACAATAGGATTACATTCATTGCTGGTGTGAATACAAAATAGAACAGCCATTTGGGAAGACAATTTGGCAGCTTCTTATAAAACAAATTATACTCTTACCAGCATTTGTGCTTCTTGGTATTTAATAAAGGGGTTAATTTATAGCTACACAAAACCCTGCACATATTTGTTACTATTGTTTAGGTGTAATTTGAGTGTCCCTCAAATGTCTATATGTAAAAGCTTGGTCCCCAGAGTGATGGTATTGAGAGATGCTATGAATCTTGTGTGTGTGTGTGTGTGTGTGTGTGTGTGTGTGTGTGTGTGGTACTGGAGATGGAACCCAGAGAAACTTCTAGTTTGCAGAGATAGAATCTGCTTTTAAGAAGGAAGATGAACTCAGCATAAGGACGCAAATACAAGCAAGCATTTTAAGAGCATGGGGAAAAAATGACCCATTATGATTTCTGAGGAAGAGCATGAAAGAAGGAAAATGATAAGGAGCATCATGAAGTACATGGCATGTGAATATGTGCCAGATTTAAAAGGCAGAAGTGGAGCAAGGCATGGTGGCGCTTTACCTGTAATCCCAGTACTTGGGTTCACAGCCAGTCTCAACTACTTAGTGAGACTCTCAGCAATTTAGCAAGACCCTGTTTCAAAACAAAAAATAAAAAGGGCTGGGTTATAGCTTTAAGGTAAAATGCCCCTAGTGTTCAATTCCCAGTAAACCCCTTCCACACACACACACAAAGCTGGAAGTGGTATGTGGAGAGGATTTCAGGATGAAGGAATATGAATGCAGGAACATGTGGAACACAGAGTTATGTGTGCAAATGACTGTGTTTAGAGGTGAAGCTGCTGCTAGTGATAACAGTGGTGGGAGGGTGTATTGGAGAAGTGGGAGAGAGTTCAGTGTTGATAATGACTAGAAATGAGGCTGGAGGAGTCACCTGGAATCAGAGGACAGAAAGCTATAATGTTTATGATTCAACATTCAGTCAGGATAGAGTAAGCAATGATCCAAATAGTATTTTTTTTTTGCAAAAGGAAATGATGTGATTTTTTTTTCTGTGGTTTAGAAGGAACCCCCCCAGTGCAAAGTCTAGATAATGGCAGTGAGAGAAAAGAAGCAAGAAGATCTGTTTAGAAGCTATTACAAAGGTTCCAGTGCGAACAGGTCCCAATGTAGGCAATGAGAATAGAAAGGGAAGGGGTGTGGTGGATACAAGAGGCACTGGAGATGGGCGTGGTGGCCCACATCTGGAATCCCAGAACTTAGGAGGCTGAGACAGGATGATCACAAGTTCAAGACCAGCCTCAGCAATTTACCAAGGCCCTCAAAAACTCAGTGAGACCGTATTTCAAAATAAAAAAAAAAGTTCTGGGTGTGTAGCTCAGAAGTAGAATGCCTCTGGATTGAAACCTTATTACCACAAAAGAGGCAATGGAAATGAAACTCATAGGACTTGTAGATCAAATAAATGTGGGAGGAGCAAAAGAGGACACTGTTTGTGAAATCTTCCTTGCTAGCTCCCAATTTTATCTTATAAACTTTTGGGTATAAGTGGAAGCCACCTTCCTCATTTAAATTTGTAAGAAAACAGAAAAAGAGATGCAGAGAAATTGAAAAACAGCAAGATACTCCAACCATCTGTCATGGCTCTGGCAGAATTGTGCTTAATCAAAGCATGGGTGGGTTCCAAAGCAGCACAGCTGGGCCAAGAAAAAAGAAGTTGCTCCTAAGTAAGAATATTTTTAAATAATAAAATATGAGTAACATTTATTGGACTTTTTTCTTTGTGCTCTCAGGGAAATGTTTTACATGCAGTAACTCACTTAATCCTTCTAATAATCTCATCTAGTCACTACTATTATTTCCATTCCCCAATGAGAAAACGGGCTCAGTGAGGTTTAGTTCACATAGGTTTAGATCACACAGCTAGCATGTCACTAATTGGAGATTTCAACTCAGGACAATCTGTCGTGCCACCAAGATTGCTTTTGAAACAAGCCTGCTGAGCTATAATGTCAGAGACAAGAGTCCATCTCCAATGCAGAAGAAAGCAAGCAATCCTCTTTTTGAGGCAGCCATGGTTTTTTTCTTCACACAGCTGCTCCATGTAAAATCTAAAGTTATGACTCCCAGGGGACAGGCACCAAATCATCCCAGGCCCTGTTAGAAATAATTAGGGCCTAACAAAGTATTCAGACACTAAGTCTATGTCAAAAAACAAGAGCTTTCTTATATATCAGTTATATTCTGCTAGAATTATCATTCCTCATTCTCAGCAACAACAACAAATTTAAAACAACTAAGAATAATGTGATTAAGTAATATGACACAGAGCAGGGCACAGTGGCACACGCCTGTAATTCCAGCTACTAGGGAGGCTGAGGCAGGAGGATTGCAAGTTGAAAGCCAGTCTAGGCAACTCAGCAAGATGCATCTCTCAAAAAGGAAAGGAAAAATGGACAGAAAAGAAAAGAGGAAAGGAAAGAAAAGAAAAGAGGAAAGGAAAGGAAGAGGAGAGGAGGGGAGGGGAGGGGAGAGTGGGGAGGGGAGGGGAAGGGAAGGGAAGGAAATGGAAGAAGAGAGAGATGAGAAGAGAAGTGTCATGGAGTGGGCTATGTGAACAAAACTATATGCAAGGTATCACAGAACCATAAAAAAGACCATGCAAGCTGAAATCATTCAACCCAATTTTAATAATCAACAGGGAAAGATATAATTGTTCAGTAACTTCTGAAAATTGTTGTCCAAACACTAAAATCTGTCTATTTTCTTTGTTTTGGTACTAGGGATTGAACTCAGAGGTATTCTACCTCTGAGCTATACTCCCAGCCCTTTTTACTTTTTATTTTGAAACAGACTCTAAGTTGCTGAGGTTGGCCTCAAACCTGTGGTCCTCCTGTCTCAGACTCCCAAATACTGGAATTATAGATGTGTGCCACCATGCCCAGCTCACTAAAAGCTCTGTTTATTCAATTATAGGTAGAAAGTGAATGAAAAAAATAGTAAAATACTTATTTAGTATACTGTAGTGTGTTTTTTTTTTTTTTTGTGTGTGTGTGTGTGTGTGTGTGTGTGTGTGTGTGTGTGTGTGTGTTTTACTGGAGATTGAAAGAGCTACACTCCTAACCTTTTTTATTCTTTTATTTTGAAATAGGATCTCAGTAAGTTACTGTGCATGGGTCTGAAAACTGCAATCCTCCTGTCTCAGTCTCCCAAGTACTGGGATTACAGGTATGCACCACCATACACAGCTTGTGTTATTTAATTAAACCATCATAGCTGAAATTTGTGAATACTGGAACCATATAAAGACAGGATTGCCTGCATTTTACCTAAGACCCCCAGCATCCTTTAATAGAGAGACATACTATACTTAACTTTTACTGAGTACTTTCTATATGTCACATGCTTTTCTGAGTTCTTTATATGTATTAATCTACTTAATCTATATACAAACTTTGTGAAGTAGGCACTATTAGTACCCTTAGTTTACAAATGGAGAAACTGGGACACAGAAAGATTAACTTTCATTTTTGTGGTACTAGGGATTGAACCTAGATATGTTCTAACTCTGAGGTACACCCCAGCCCTATTTCATTTTTTATTTTGAAAGAGGGTCTAGCTAAGTTACCACACACTGCTAGCCTCGAGCCTGGGATCCTCCATCTCAGCCTCCCAACTACTGGGATAACAAGCATGGGCCACCGTGTCCAGCTAAGACTAAATAACTTTCTGAAAATCACACAGCTAAAGAGTGACAAATCAAGAATGTGAATCCAAGCAGTCTGACTCCTAAGGCTGAGCACTTTACCAATATTGTGTGTTACCTCATATACTAGAGTGTCAAGATGTTTGTTTTTACCATTTTAAGTTCCAGAATGATTTTTTCCAAGTAGAATTTGAGATATTCTAAATTTGCCTGGAAAACAATGAACTAGAGAAATTAAAAGTAATCATCTTATATTAAATTGCAATTTATTAAAACTGGGCATGGTGGCACATGCCTGTAATCCTAGTACTTGGGAGGCTTAGACAGGAGGATTGTAGGTTTGAGAACAGCCTCAGCAAGTATGGAGACTCTCAGCAAATTAGTGACATCCTGTTTCAAAATAAAAATTAAAAATAGAGCTGGTGGTGCAGCTAGGAATAGAATGTCCCTAAGTTCAATCCCTAATACCACAAATAAATACATAAATAAATATATTGTGATTAAGCTAGTGCAATACCAAAACTAAAATGGAAAGATAGGTCAATGGAATGGGATAGACAATTCAAAAACACTGTCATGTCTTTTAGTGTTTTTCAGTATAAAAGTAAGTTGCATACCAAATCAGAGATAAAACAAAACATAATGTACAAATGGTGGTGAGTAAACTAGCTAACTATGGGAAAGTGAACTTGGATTGCTTTTATATTTTACATAAAATGAATTTCAAGTAGTTCAAAGGGTTAATGGGAAAATTAAACCACAAATTGATATATAAATATAAAAGTAAGTATTCAATATATCTCAGTAGTAGAGAAGGACTATTTACTTAATTTATTTTTTGTGGCTCTGGGGATTGAATCCAAGAGAATTCTAGGGTCTCACTGAGTTGCTGAGAGTCTTGCTAAATTGCCCAGGCTGTCCTCAAACCCAGGATCTTCCTGTTTTAGCCTCCCAAATACTGAGATTAAAGGTGTGCACCACCACTCCTCACCCGAGAAGGACTTTCTTAACATAAAAGTAATTGGAAAAGCCAGAGGGGAAAACATAATACAGACAATTGTAGATGTAGTGATGGGCATTATGTAAAGAGAGCTTAGAAAGAACAAGGAAAAGCCTAGAGCACTATAGAAAATAAATGGAAAAGGCCATAAATAGATACACAAAGGAAATATGAAAATCACTTCTTGATATTTAAGATGTTAAACTCTACATGTAATAAGAAAAACACAAATTTCAAAAACATACATTTTTCCTACCTAACTGTAACATTGAACCTGTTGCCTAATCTTTCCCCACATTTCCTCCCTCTATTCTCCCCAGCCTCTGGTAACTACTGTACTACTCTCAACTTGAACTTTTTGAGATCCCACACATGAATGAGATCACATAGTGTCTGCCTGTCTGTGTCTCTTGTCCCAAATGACAGAATTTCATGTTTTTTATGGCAGAATAGTATTCTGTGTACATATACCGTATTTTCTTTATCTGTTAGTCTGCTGATAGACACTTTGGTTGATTCCATATCCTGGCTAATGTGAAAACTGCTTCAATAAACAGGGGAGTACAGGTGTTTCTTCAATATATTGATTCCTTTTCTTTTGGGTATATACCCAGGAATGGGACAGCTAGATGGATAATGTTAATTACCTAATGTATACCAGGAATCAAAACATCACATTATACCTCATAAATATGTACAAATATTATTGAGTCAATTAGAAACTAAAGAACCAAATTAAAATGAATCAATAAACACACATTTTTGGTGTAGTACGTAAATACTTTTGTTTTTCTAATCATAACATCACATTTGGTGAGGGTTGAATGAAAAGGTGACCTTTAATACTGTTGCTGGGAGTTTGCATTGATACAATTCTTCTTGAAAATGATATATCAAAGTTTTTTTTAATTCATAACTTTATTGGGAAATTTTGTCTTCTGGAAATCCTTCCTAAAAGTGTCAGTGTTTGTGACAATATTAAGGAACAGGGTCAACAGAAATACTCACTAAGAAAAAAATGGTCCACTGCCCACTAAGATAAAAATGGTCCATTGGGTGTGGTGGCACACCCTGTGGTCCCAGTACTTGGGAGACTGAGACAAGAGGATTGCAGGTTCAAGGTTAGCCTCAGCAACTTAGAGAGACTCTCAGCAACCTAGCAAGACCTTGTTTCAATTAAATACATACATACATACATACATGCATACATACATATATATACACATACATGGGATCAGGGATATAGCCCAAAGGTCGAATGTCCCTGGGTTCATTCTCTAATATCACACACAGATAAAAATGGTTCAACAAGATGTGCCACAACCCTGTAACTCAGCTCCTATTAATAATATATATATATATATATATATATATATATATATAGTGTGTGTGTGTGTGTGTGTGTGTGTGTTTCTGGGGATTGAACTCAGGAGCATTCTACCTCTGAGCTACCCAAGCCCTATTTTATTTTTTATTTTGAAACAGGGTCTCGTTAAGTTGCAGAGGGCCTCACTAAGTTGCTGAGGCTGGCCTTGAACCTGTGATCCTCCTGTCTCAGCCTCCCAAGTACTGGGATTACAAGCATGCACAACACCTGGCTAATAGTGATATATTTAAAGAATACATATGTAAATAGGGAGATGTTCAAATATATATTAAACAAAACTCAACAGGGAGCATTCAAGATTGTATACTATGATCTCCTTTTTAGGATAAATTTAAATATATGCTTAGAAAAAACTGGAGAGAAATATAGCCAAACATTATGGCAGGGTGATGAGACTACAGGTGATGTTCATCCTTTTAGCTTTCTATATTTTCCAATTTCTCTATCTTAGACATGCATTATTTTACAATTAAAAGGGATTACAAACATTATTTATTTATATGTATACATTCATCCATTCATCTATCTCTCTTTTCCAAAACCTGTGTTTTTTTTCCAATTTTATCCTCACTACCCTTATATCCAAGGACACTGTGCTGCCATTTAACTGATGACTTATTAAAGCTCTGACTTGGGGCTAGGGGGTAGCTCAGTGGTAGAGTGATTATCTAGCATGCTTGGTGCCCTGGGTTCCATCCCCAGATACACATAAAAACAAGAAGCCAAAAGCTCTGTCTCTCCCTTCTCACAGATTCCTCTTTCTCCTCCCTTCCATAGGTTCATAGTGCTCCTAGCCTGAATCACACACACCACACCCTGCTCTCATGCCTCCAACGCCCATTTTCACCTTGAACATCTTTTAAGTGGTGTCTAAATTCACTTCATCTAGAATAGGGTATGGTTGTGCACACTTGTAATCCCAATACTTATAAGGCTGAGACAGGAGGATTGCAGATTCAAAGCCAGCCTCGACAACTTAGCAAGGCTCTCAGCAACCTAGTGAGACCCTGTTTCCAAATAAGAAATGAGAGGTGCTTCCATCTTCTAAGATCTCCTTCAAATTCATTTTTCAATGTTTTATGATTTTCCTTGTAGAGATATTTTATCCGCTTGGTTAGGTTTACTCCTAAGTATTTTATTGTTTGGGTGATATTGTGAGTGGAAATTTTTTCTGGATTTCCTTTTCAGTGGATTTATGATTGGCATCCAGAAAAGCTTCTGATTTTTTAAGATTGATTTTTTTTTTTTGCAGTACTGGGGATTGAACTCAGGGGCATTATACCTCCGAGCTATATCCCCAGCCCTATTTTTATTCTTTTTAGTTTGAAAAAGGGTCTCATTAAGTTGTGGAGTGCCTCACTAGATAGCTGAGGCTGGCCGCGAACCCAGATTCTCCAGTCTCAGCCTCCCAAATGCTGGGATTACAAGTGTGCACAACCACACCCAGCTCTTAAGATTGATTTTGTATCCAGACACTTTGCTGAATTTGTTGATCAGTTTTAAAAGCATTTTGGTTGAGCTTATTTGGTCTTCTAAGTATAATATTATGTTATCTGTAAATAGAGACACATTTAGTTCTTCTTTTCCTATTTGTACTCCTTTCATTTCTTTCTCTTGCCTTATTGCTCTAGCTAGAGTCTCAAGTATTATATTGAAAAGGAGTAGTGATAGTGGACATCCTTCTTGTTCCTGTTTTTAAGGACAACTCTTTTTTTTTTTTTTCTGTGCTGGGGATTGAACTCAGGAGCGTTCCACCTTCGAGCTATACCCCCAGCCCTATTTTTTTATTCTTTATTCTGAAACTGGGTCTCACTAAGTTGTGGAGTGCCTCACTAGGTAGCTCAAGCTGGCCACGAACCCGGATCCTCCAGTCTCAGCCTCCCAAATGCTGGGATTAAGGACAACTCTTATAGTTTTTCCCCACTCAATATGATGTTGGCTATGGGCCCACTGTAGAAACAAAAGGAATCAAAAGTCTTTTCAGAGAAGTTATATCAGAAAATTTTCCAAACATAGAAAACAAGGTCAACACACAGGTAAAGGGAACATGGAATCCTCATTAGATCATAGAAAAGGTTCACCATGCCACATAATAATCAAATTGACTAACATAGAGACCAGGAGAAAATTTTTTGGGGTTTTTGGTGGTACTAGAGGCCAAACCCAGGGCATTCTACCTCTGAGCTACAACCCCAGCCTTATTTTTTATTCTTTATTTGAAACAGGGTCTCACTAAGTTGCGGAGAGCCTCACTAAGTAGCTGAGGCTGGCTGTGAACCCGGATCCTCTGGTCTCAGCCTCCCAAGTACTGGGATTACAAGCATGTGCCACCACACCCGGCTTCCAAGGAGAAAAAATAATTTTTAATCTTTTTTTAATTTTATTTATTTATTTATTTTTAATTGGTGCATTGTAATCATGCATATTTGTTAGGTACAAGCTGGTAAAGGTAAAGGAATACATGCACACATTTCTTATTTAACCCTTCCCCAATTCTCACTGCACTCCGTCCTCCTCCCTCCTTCTCAAATTCAGTTTAGTGATTGACTTTGATGTGTTCATGAAAGTACATCATGCTCATTAGGGTGTCCACCCTACCCCCATCACCTTCCCTTA
The DNA here is from genome assembly GCA_004027655.1 of Graphiurus murinus. Lineage (NCBI taxonomy): Eukaryota > Metazoa > Chordata > Mammalia > Rodentia > Gliridae > Graphiurus > Graphiurus murinus. Next base: position 30,015 of record PVLC010010066.1, read on the forward strand.
AGTCAAATTCTTTGCTCACCTAAGGATTCTCCTTCTTCATCTCGAGTCCCTCTTAAGTCCCATTTTCTCCCTAGCTTCCACATATTAGGGGGAGCATAAGATTTTTTTACTTTTTGTAACTGACTAATCTCTCTTAACATAATGTTTTCAGTTCCATCCATTTCCATGCAAATAACATGATTTTGTTCCTCCTTATGGCTGAGTAAAATTCCATTGTGTACATATCCCATAGTTTTGTAATCCATTCATCTGTTGATGGACATCTTGGCTGGATCCATAGTTTGACAATTTGCAGTTATAAACATAGATATACATGCATCGTTCTGATAGTTTGGTTTCCATTCTTTTGAGTAGATACCCAGAAGTGATATTGCTGGATCATAGTATAGGTTCATTCCCAATCATCTGAGTATCCTCCATATTGTTTTCCAAAGTGGTTGCACTAATTTGCAATTCCACCAACAGTGTATTAGGGTTCTCACTTCTCCACACCCTCACCAGCATTTGTTGTTGTTTGTGTTCTTGATGATTGCCATTCTGATAGGAGTTAGGTGAAATCTCAAGGTAGTTTTGATTTGCATCTCTCTGATTGCTAATGATGTGGAACATTTCCTCATGCATTTATTGGCCATTTGTATTTCCTCTTTTGTGAGGTGTCTATTAGATCCTTTGCCCATTTTTGATTGGGTTATTTATCTTCTTAGCTGCGAGTTTCTTGAATTCTCTGTATATCTTAGATATTAGACCTCTATCAAAAGAGTAGCTGGCAAAAATTTTCCTCCCACTCCATGAGTTCTCTGTTGAGGTTCTTGATAGTTTCCTTTGCTGCACAGAAGCTCTTCAGTTTATTGCAATCCCATGTATTGATCTTCCTTTGAATTCCTTGTGCCTTTGGGGTCTTGTTGAGAAAATTTTTACCTGTGCCTATATGTTGAAGTGTTGGTCCTATGCCCTCTTCAAGTAGCTGCAAGGTCTCTGGCCTGACTTCCAGGTCTTTGATCCACCTTGAGTTGACTCTTGTGCAGGGTGAGAAAGTGGGGTTTATTTCCATTTTCCTGCGTATGGTTAACCAGTTTTTCCAACACCATTGGTTAAAGAGGCTATCTTTTTTCAGTGTATGTTTTTGGCTCCTTTGTCAAAAATCAATTCACTGTAAGCACATGGGTCTGTTTCTGAATCTTCTATTCTGCTTCATTGGTCTATGTGTCTGTTTTTTTGTGCCAATACCATGATGATTTTATTACTGTGGCTTTGTAGTAGAGTTTGAAGTCAGGTATTGTGATACCTCCTGCATAGCTCTTCTTGCCAAGAACTACTTTGGCTATCCTGGGCCTTTTGTTGTTCCCAATGAATTTAAGGACTGATTTTTCTATGTCTGTGAGGAGTGACCTTGGTAATTTCATGGGGATTGCATTGAATCTGTAGATCATTTTTGGGAGTATGGCCATTTTGATGATATTTATTCTGCCTATCCAAGAGCATGGTGGTATTTTTCCATCTTCTAAGGTCTTCATCGATTTATTTTTTCAACTTTTTATAGTTTTCCTTTTAGAGGTCTTTTACCTCTTTGGTTAGGTTTATCCCTAAGTATGTTATTTTTGGGGTGTTATTGTGAGTGGAATTGTTTTCTGAATTTCTCTTTCAGTGGACTTATGTTTGGCATACATGAAAGCTTCTGATTTTTTAAGATTGATTTTGTATCCAGACGCTTTGTTGTAGTCAGGTTTATCCCTAAGTATTTTATTTTTCAGGGTCCTATTGTGAGTGGAATTGTTTTCTGGATTTCTTTTTCAGTGGATTTATGGTTGGCATACAGAAAAACTTCTGATTTTTAAGATTGATTTTGTATCCAGACACTTTGGTGAATTTGTTGATCAGTTCTATAAGTTTTTTGGTTGAGTTTGTTGGGTCTTCTAAGTATAGTATCATGTCATCTGCAAAAAGGGATAGTTTTAGTTCTTCTTTCCCTATTTTTACCCCTTTGATTTCCTTCTCTTGCCTTATTGCTCTGGATAGAGTCTCAAGTACTATGTTGAACAGAAGAGGTGATAATGGACATCCTTGTCTTGTTCCTGTTTTCAGTGGGAGGTCTTGCAGTTTTTCTCCATTTAATTTGATATTGGCTGTAGGCCTATTGTATATTGCCTCTATGATTTTGAGGTGTGTTCCTTTTATTATGATTCTCTGCAGTGCTTTTAGCATGAGTTGGTGTTGGATCTTGTCAAATGCTTTTTCAGCATCAATTGAGATGATTATGTGATTTTTGTCTTTGATTCTCTTTATGTGGTGAATTACATGGATTTTTTTTTCATATGTTGAACCAGTCTTGCATCCCTGGGATGAACCCTACTTGGTCATGGTATATATTTTTCTTGATGTGGTTTTGAATGCTCATTGCTAGTATTTTGTTTAGCAGTTTTCCATCTAAGTTCATCAGTGATATAGGCCTATAGTTTTCTTTTCTTGAACTGTAATTATTTGGCCTTGGTATTAATGTGATGTTGCCTTCATAGAATGTGTTTAGGAGGGTCCTGTTTCTTTCAATTTGTGGAATAGCTTGAGGAGTATTGGGATTAGCTCATCTATAAATGTTTTATAAAATTCACTTGGAAAACCATCTGGCCCTGGGATTTTATTTGATGATAAACTTTTTATTGCTGTTTCTATTTCTTTGATTTTTATTGGTTGATTTAAGTTTTCTATATCTTCTTGACTCAGTTTCGGGAGGTTGTATGTGTCTAGGAATTTGTCAATTTCTTCTAGATATTCCATTTTGTTGGAGTATAGTTTTTCAAAATGGTTTCTGATGATCCTCAGTATTTCCACACTGTTGGTGTTAATATCACCTTTTTCATCTCTTATGTTGGTAATTTGGGTTGATTCTCTCTTTCTTTTGTTTAGGTTGGCCAATGGTTTACCTAGCTTGTTTATTCTTTCAAGAAACCAGCTTTTACATTTGTTGATTTTCTGTATTTTTTATTCTCTATTTCATTAATTTCTGCTCTGATTTTCACAATTTCCTGTCTTCTACTGGCTTTGGGGTTGGGCTGTTCTTGTTTTTCAAGGGCTTTGAGCTGTGTCATTAGGTTATTTATTTGGTGATTTTCCATTCATGTTATGTGGGCACTCAGTACTGCCTTCAAGGTGTCCCAGAGGTTTTGATATGTTGTGTCTCTGTTTTAATTGGTTTCTAAGAATTTTTAATTCCTCCCCTTACTTCTTCTATAACCTCTTCCTTGTTCAGCAGTGTGGTGTTCAGTTTCCTTGTGTTTACATGGTTACTCTGGGTCTTCTTAGAGTTTATTTCTGGTTTCACTCCATTGTGGTCTGAAAAGATGCAGGGAATTATGTTACATTTTTAAAATTTGCCAGTGCTCGCTTTGTGGCCCAGAATGTGGTCTATTTTGGAGAAGGCTCCATGTGCAGCTGAGAAAAATGTGAATTCAGCTGTAGTTAGGTGAAATATTCTGTATGTGTCTAACAGGTCCATTTGGTTTATTATTTAGGTCTGAAGCATCTTCACTGACCTTTTTTTAGAAGATCAGTCTAGTGAGATGAGAGGAGTATTGAAGTCTCCTAGTATTAATGTATTGGGATCTATGTGTGACTTTATATCATGTAGAGTTTGATTTATGAAAGTGGCTGCACCTATGTTTGGGGCCTAGATGTTGATATTCATTATTTCCTCTTGCTGGATTGTTCCTTTTACTAGTAAAAAATGACCTGTTTTGTCTCTTCTGAGAAGCTAAGGCTTGAAGTCTAATTTATCTGATATCATGGTTGCTACTCCTACTTGTCTTCAATTTACATTGGCATGAATTGCCTTACTCCAGCCCTTCACCTTCAGTTTGTGGGAATCTTTGCTTGTAAGGTGTGTTTCTTGCAGACAGCATACATATGGATTCTGAGTTTTAATCCATTTTGCCACCTTGTGCCTTTTTACTGGGGAGTTGAGACCATTTATATTCTGTGTGATTATTGAGAGATGATTTTTAATTCCTAACATTTTGAGTTTTGACTTTTGTTTGCAGTAGCGTTTGTTCTTCTTTGCTTAACTGTTTGCTTCCTGGAAATTATTGTTTTGCTGATTCTGAGGTTTTCTTGTTAGTTCTTTGTGGTTAATCTCTCTGAGTATTTTCTCTAGTGCTGGTTTGGAAGACATAAATTCTTTCAGTTTCTGTTCATCATGGAAGATTTTTATTTTCCCGTCAATTTTGAGAGAGAGTTTTGCTGGGTAAGAGAATCTTAGCTGCAAGTTATTTTCTTTCAGAGTTTGGAATATGTGACCCCAGCCCCTCCTGGCTTTCATGACTTGGTTTGGGAATTCTGGATTGATTCTAATTGGTTTGCCTGTAAATGTCAGTTGGCCTTTTACTTTTGTTGCCTTTAGAATTCTTTCCTTAGCTTCTACATTAGTCATCTTGATTATTATGTGATGTGGTCAATTTCTTCTTTGGTCTTGTCTAAAGGGGGTTCTATATGTTTCCTGCACCTTTGTGTCAACTTCTCTTTCTATATTTGGAAAATTCTCTTATATTACTTCTTTGAAAAGGTTGTTTATTCCATTAGTTTCAACTTCTAATCCCTCTTCTATGCCTATTATTCTTAGGTTAGCTCTTTTAAATTGGCCCAGATCTCATCGATGTCCAATTCATACTATCGAATTTTTTTCTAGATTATGTACAATGGATTCATTTTTTAAATGGTCATCATCTAGGAGTTATATTCTATTTTCCATGTGGTCTAGTCTACTGTTTATGGTTTGTATTGATGCCTTCATGTCTATTATTGTATCTTCCAATCCACCACTTCCCTCCATGCTTCTCTATGATTCTTGCTCATGATGTCAGATTCTTTGTTTATTTGTTCTTTTATTTCTTTCCAGCTCTCTCTGCATTCTTTCTGGAAGTTTTGTATCATTTCTATTATTAAAGATCTGAATTGTTCTTCTGGTAATCTCTGCCATTCAGTGTTGTTGATTTCTGTTATTGTGGGATTGTGTTGACTCATTGTTTCTTTGCTATTTTTCCTTTTCATGGTTTCCCTGTTCTTAAATTTATGTCTTTGCTGCTCTTGCATGCTTTCTCTGAATTTATAGGTTTCTTATTTTTATTTTCTCTCTGTGAATGGTATCTTGTACTGAGTTGCAATTACTCTGGGAATTCTTCTGCCCACTCTATTGGTGCCTTTGGTGGGTTTCAGGTGTTGACATCTCGGGTCTAGCAAAAGCTAACAATCAACCAATCCTCCGAACAAACATACATAAATTAAAGCAATGCAAAGTGAAAACAGAGTAAAAACAAAACAAAAAACACAGAAAACAAACAACAACAACAAAAAACAAGAAACAGAATAAAAAAACCTGCAAGTTTGTAAGAAAATACCTGATTTGGCCTCTGAAGATCTTTTGGGTTGATCTCTGCTGCTGTGGCCAGCTCCTTTGTTCTACCTAGTCTGTTTTCTGGGTTCTGATCAGCTGCTTTTGTTTCTTTGTTCACTTTTCTGCTATTTTACTTTTCTTTCCTTTCTTCAAGAAGCTGCTTTTGCAGCAGTTTTGATTTAAGCTCTGCAGTGCAATTGATCGCTCCTCTGGCTCTGGAGGGAGAGGTGAGCTGAGATGGCCCCATGTGGGCTTAAGCTCGTCATACCACATGTTCCGGTCACTGTCAAAGGTGCTGTGATATGCTGCCTGGTTAGTATGTGGAGTTCAGGAATCGCTTACTCCACTTCTGGTCGCTATGAATGCAGAAGGTCATTATATATTTCTTTGTTAGTAGACCCCACACCGAGGGCTGGCTCAATGGTGGCCACCACTCTGCGGCATGGCACCGCTCCCACGCAGATGGGCTTCTTTGCTCTCCCTGGTGGCTTTCTGTATTCTGCTCAGCTGTACTTCAGTTTTAGTAGCGTTGTTCACTTTTTTGTTGCTTTTTTTCTTCTGTCAAGAAGCTACTAGAGACCCTCGATAGGCAAAGAAGTTGATTTTACCGAAGGGGATGGACACGGGGCGGGGGGGGACCCTAATGCACACGATGTACTTACACAATTATATCAAGGTCACTCACTAAACTGAACTTGAGAGGGAGGGAGGGTGAGGGAGCAGGGTGGGAATTGGGGAAGGGGTCAAATGAGAAATGTGTGCACATATGTCGTTATCAATTTGTACCTAACAAAGATGTATGTTTACAATGCACGAATTATTACAATAAAAAAAAAATAAAAGGACTGGAGGTGTAGCTTAGAGGTAGAATGTCCTGGGTTCAACAACCAGTACCAAAATAATTTTTTTTAGCTGAGCATGGTGGCACATGCCTGTCCCATACTTGGGAGTCTGAGACAGGAGGATCTTAGGTTCGAGGCCAGTCTCAGCAAGTTGGCAAGACTCTCTGCAACTTAGTGAGACCCTGTTTCAAAATACATTTGGGGTCAATTAGAAAGACTGCATCTTAATGTGCTCTAATTGCCACAAGAGAGAAGAACTGCTTCTCTAGAAGAGGCCATTGTGGTGGTACCCAAGATAACTTGAGACGATGTAGCTCCTGCCCAGACCAGAGCACCCTGACATGGAGACAGCCCCCGTCTCAGTGATGGGATTGAACTGTGAAGACATCACAAACCACCGAGTCCCCAAAACCTCACAGCTTAAATATCATTTTCCTCAATTCCAGGACTTTGTATTTCGAATGGAGTTGTGTCCTGACACCATTTTAGCCATTTTCCGTGAAAATCCATAGTAGAGATAGTTCCCATGTAGTTTAGAGCAAATAAACTTCTTTGCAACAGAGAAAAACTATCCTGAGAGAAAAGGGATGAAATTCCAATGAGCCAATGTTTTCTACTTAAGCAACCCCCCCTCCCCCCAAAAATAGATGAAGGTCAGAGGCCAAAGCTTAAACTAATGTCCAAAGTGAGGTTTGGGAATCGCCTGTGATTCAGTTCTTTAAACTTTTCCATTCTCCCTATTAGTGTGGAAAATTCAGAGTCCACCAAGACAGAACCAACGGGAAATATTTTATGAGCCTTGAAGATCCCCCATAAGCAAATGGTGTCGCTTTGGAGGTCATAAGATTCTTATCTAAATGCACTTTCTACATTGCTTATTTCTTCTTCTCACTTCACCCACCTGTCTCCACTCTTTAGATCCATAAGTCTTACCCCAAAAGACAGCATTGTCCTACAACTCTACTGAAATTATAACTGTTAGTAGCCGGGCGTGGTGGCACACGCTTGTAATCCCAGCATTCGGGAAGCTGAGACCTGAGGATCCGGGTTCGAGGCCAGCCTCAGCTACCTAGTGAGGCACTCCGCAACTTAGTGAGACCCTGTTTCAAAATAAAGAATAAAAAATAGGGCTGGGGGTGTAGCTCAGAGATAGAATGCCCCTGGGTTCAATCCCCAGTACTACACACACACACACAAAAAGAAAAAAAAAAAAAAAAAAAAAAAAAAAAAAAAAAAAAAAAAAAAAAAAAAAAAAAAAAAAAAAAAAAAAAAAAAAAAAAAAAAAAAAAAAAGAAGCTACTTTTATGGAAGATTTGAGTCGAGCTCACAGTGCCTGATGAGAGATGTCTCACTCCGACACTATCTTCCTGGAAGTCTCTCCCAAGGAGAAAATTTTAAAGGCAACAAGAATAAGAGACCAAGTGACATTCAGAAGCAAACCAGTAAGAATCACTCCAGATTTCTCAAACCATGTCATGAAAGCCAGGAGGGCCTGGAATAGCATATTCTAAACTTTGAAATAAAACAACTTCCAGCTAAGATGACTCTATCCAGCAAGGATATCTTTCAAATTTACAGGGAAATAAAAATCTTCCACAACACACAGAAGCTGAAAGAATTTATGCCTTCCAAACCAGCACTAGAGAAAATACTCAAAGAGATAAATTACAAAGAAGTAATAAATATCAGAACCAGAGAAACAATAATTTCCATCAAACAAATGACTAAACAAAGAACAAACACTACCTCAAACAGAAGTAACAACTCAAAATGTTAGGAATTAAAAATCATTTCTCAATAATCACACTGAATATCAATATCCTCAACTCCCCAATCAAAAGACATAGGTGGTAAAATGGATTAAAAATCATAACCCATCTATATGCTGTCTGCAAGAATTGCAACTTACAAGTAAAGATACTCACAAATTAAAGGTAAAGGGATAGAGCAAGGTAATTCACCCTAATGGAACTTGAAGACAAACAGGAGTAGCAACTATGATATCAGACAAAATAGACTTCAAGCCTAAACTTGTCAAAAGAGACAAAGCCAGTCATTTTTTATTGGTAAGAGGAACAATCGAGTAAGATTATAACCATAGTCAACATTTATGCCCCAAACATAGGTGCAACTACTTTCATAAAACACACTCTTTATAACATTAAGTCAGGGCTGGGGATGTAGCTCAGTGGTAGAGTGCTTGTCTAGCACGCATGAGGCCCTGGGTTCAATCGCTAAAACTGCAAATAAAGAAAAAAAAATCTCCATAACATTAAGTCATACATAAGTCCCAATATAATAATATTGGGAGACTTCAACACTTCTGTTACACCATTAGGTTGAATTTCTAGAAAAAAGATCAGTAAAGATGTTCAGACCTAAGGAACACCATAAACCAAATGGACCTACTAGACATATACAGAATAGTCTGCCCAACTACAGCTGAGTTCACATGCTTTTCAGCTGTTCACGAAATTTTTCCAATATAGACCATATTCTGGGCAACACTAGCAAGCACTAGCAAATTAAAAAAATGTGACATATCCTCCTGTATCTTTTCAGACCATAATGGAATAAAACTAAAAATCAACTATAAGACCCAAATAAACCTCATAAACACATGGAGATGGAACACCACACTCCTGAATGAGGAATGGGTCATAGAAGAAATAAGAGGAGAAATTAAGAAGTTCCTAGAAACAAACGAAAATAGAGCCACAACATATCAAAATGTCTGGGACACCTTGAAGATAGTACTAAGAGGAAAATTCATAGCACTGAGTGCTCACATAAAAGGAACAGAAAATCACCAAATAAAAAACCTAATGTCACAGCTCAGAGCCCTTGAAAAACAGTAATAGTCTAACCCCAAAGCCAGTAGAAGACAGGTAATCATTAAAATCAGAGCAAAAATTAATGAAGTCAACAATAAAAAAAAATGCAGAAAATCAACAAAACCAAAAACTGGTTTCTTGAAAAAATAAACAAGATCGATAAACCACTAGCCAACCTAACCAAAAGAAAGAGAGAATCAACCCAAATTACCAAAATAAGAGATGAAAAAGGTGATATTACAAAGTGCCTGGAAATACAGAGGATTATCAGAAACCACTTTGAAAAACTATACTCTAACAAAATGGAAAACCTAAAAGAAATTGACAAATTTCTAGACATGTACAACATTCCTAAATTGAATCAAGAAGATATTGACAATTTAAACCTACCAATAGCAATCAAAGAAATTGAAACAACAATAAAGAGTTTACCATCAAAGAAAGCCCATATCCAGATGGCTTCCTAGGCAAATTTTATAAAACATTTATAGAAGAGCTAATCCCAATACTTCCCAATCTATTTCATGAAATAGAAAGAAATGAGACTCTCCCAAATACATTCTAGGAGGCCAACATCACATTAGTACCAAAACCAAATAAGGACAGCTCAAGAAAAGAAAACTACAGGTCAATATCATTGATGAACTTAGATACAAAACTTCTACTAAACTAAATACTAGCAAGGCACATTCAAAACAACATCAAGAAAATTATACACTCCGACCAAGTTGGGTTCATCCCAGGGATGCAAGTGTGGTTCAACATAAAAAACGGTCCATATAATTCACCACATAAACAGAATTAAGGACAAAAATTACATGATCATTCCATTAGATGCTGAAAAAGCATTTGACAAAATCCAAAACTAATTCATACTAAAAGCACTGCAGAGAATCAGAATAGAAGAACATACCTCAACATCATAAAGGCAATGTCTTTAAAAAAAATTGCCTGTGTTGGCATATAGTTCAGTAGCAGAGTATTTGTCCTGGGTTCATTGCTCAATACCACACAAAAAGAAAAAGAAAAAATGCCTATTTGATAGATGATGTGTCATTATTTCTTTAATTTGAGCCTCCTTGGACCATTAGTGAATTTGAGCATTTTTTCTAAGTTTTCTTAGCCTATTGGAGTATTATTTTGTGGCTGTGACTCTTTACATCCTGTCTCCTTTTTTTACCCTGTGATGTTGAGGGATTGAACCCAGGGGCATTCTTTTTTTTTTTTTTTTTTTTTTTTTGCGGTACTGGGGATTGAACTCAGGGGCATTCTACCTCCGATCTACACCCCCAGCCCTATTGTTTTTAATCCTTATTTTGAAACCAGGTCTCACTAAGTTGCGGAGTGCCTCACTAGGTAGCTGAGGCTGGCCTCGAACCCGGATCCTCTGGTCTCAGCCTCCCTAATGCTGGGATTACAAGCGTGCGCCACCACGCCCGACCCCAGGGGCATTCTTTATCTGAGCTACAACACCCCCAGCCCTTTTTTATTTTTTATTTTGAAACGGGGTCTTGCTAAGTTGAGGAGGCTATCCTGGAACCTGCAATCTGCCTGTCTCAGCCTCCCAAATATTGGGATCACAGGCATGAGCCACCATGCCTGGTTTCCTCTCTCCTTTCTTAATTGTCCTTTTAGGTTCTTCATCCCCTTCTACTTAATTTACAAAAGCTCTGTATATACTATAGCTATACCTTCTGTCCTTCACATTAGAAGTCTTTCTAAATCTATTATTTGTCTGTGGGTTTTATTTTGCCATATAAAAATTATAAATTCATATAATGTCTAGTAGACCCTTCATTTATAGCTTCTGGGTATACAGCCTTCTTTTCTGCACCTATCCTCCAGGATTTTCTTGCTAGTTTTTTATTTTGTTTATATTTAAGTCTTCTTCTGGACTTTATTTTAGTATGTGATAAGAGATAGTGTTCATGCAGAGTTATTTTCCTCTCAAAGGATGTCAGTTGTATTGTCATTTATTAAATCACCAATAAATTAAAATACCATTTTGTAATACAAAATACCCAAACATATTATAAAACTGATGTAATCTAATCAAGTGAATATACTATTAGCATTGGACTAGGTATATAGATTAGTGAAAAAAGAGAATCACATTCTAGCTGCATTTGGATTTCTAGGCCTTTCTGAAAGGCCAAGTTTTCAGAGGAGTTTCTCTGTCTCCTTTGCATCCCCAAAGAATGACATGGTGACATCATGCTCTGGTCCCAGAACTGGGTTTGAATCTAGGTCCTCACCACTCGGCATTGTGGAGCAAGTCAAATTATGTTGCTTAAGCTCAGTTTCCTCATCTTCCAAAGGGATCTCCTCAAAGGGGCATTGTGAGGAGAAAGGAAACAGGCAGCTAAAGTAGTCAGCACTGGGCCTGGCACAGAGTAAGCCTACAATCAAGGGTAGCTGCTATTCTATCAGCTCTCAAGACACCATTCAGTCTTGTAAGCTTTTTGTAACCACACTGTGAGTTCCTGGAGGACAGCCACAGTGTCTTAGCTCCCTCACCCTCAGGTGGCCTCAGTAAAGGATTAACCAGTTCTAATCCATTGTGCTTTGTCAGTTTTAGCTTTGCCTGCTGTACACAATCTAAGCTGAGTGAGTCCTCCATCCTTGGGAATACAGTCTTACCACAGGTTGAGAGGCTCTGCCTGTGTACCTCTCCTCCTCTGCTAGTATGTGCTCAGAGCCATAGCTGCTATTCACTGATTAGCTTTGTACCAGGCACTTTACTGGATATACTGGCCTCAGCTTTATCTCCCTAATGCCTAGGAGTCTGTGGTCCAGTATATGATACAGCATGAATTGTTGTGGGTAATTTTTTTGTCATTTTAAGTAAATCAATCTAGTGGGCTAGAAATATTTATATGTATGTTTTTCTAGAATTGCTTTTAGTTTAGTATTTTTCATAATTTTTATCACAACCCCTGGAAAAATACTCTATGCCATTTATTGAACAAAAAAGAAGAAAGAGGGCCTCTCTTTAAATTAGTTGAAAAAGTTTCCTTTTATATGTAAGAGCAAATTTTTTATTAAGTTGAATGCTACTGGACTAAACATTCAAGAATCAAGGATGTAGCTTGATTGGGGATGTAGCTTAGTGTGACTATAGACTATAATAAACATGTTTGTATATAGAGTCATGTGCACTGCTGCTCTTATTTCCATGGGACATATTCTGTATGCTTTGGCAGTGAAGGGAAAGCAATAGACAATACCACCAAAACCCTCAGGGTCACATCAAGGATTCCTTTTAAAAGTAGGATTTCCAGATAGGACTCCCTGTTAACTTGGAACTTCAGATAACCAATGAAATGTTTTTATAAGCATATCCCAAATATTGCAAGGAACATCTTATATTAAATGATTATTTATATTTTTCTTTTTATTTATTTTCTTTTTTAAATTTTATTTTAAGGTCGAAAAAAAGGATTTACAACATACTATGGCAGGTACCAACTCCCTGATGAACGTGAGGAAGGAGGCCTGTCAACCCAAACTTTCTAGTACCCAGGGTAGTGCATGTTTCTGATATGGGCACTTATGGGGGCACTGACTTCCCCTACCAGTGAATCAAGACCAGCAAATTATCTCCTCTGAGAACTCTAGTGCACCAGGAGAAAGTGTCCTAGCTAAATATTGCAAGCTTATATTAAAAATCTGTGTTTCATGGGACATTTGGGGAATGATAACTGATCTACTGTGCTGTCCCAAGTTAAAGCTCTAGAGGTTTCCTATGTACACATTTAGTATTCAATAAATGTTTGTTGAATTGATTAGAAGAGAGTGACTATTAGTTATTTTTTGGTCATTGATTGTCTAAAGGCATGAAAATGGGCCAATGTAGGCTTAAAACAAATTCTGACAATAAGACAGCCATAAAAAGGGAGATTTTGATTAACCGTTTATTAACCAAATTGGAAAAGCACACTCATTAAGTTTTGAGAAGCACTTAAAACTCATCCCTATTTATATATGTAAGGGTTCTAATTTTTTGTTTAATGTTTAAATATCACAGCCTGTGTGTGTATATGTCTATGAGTATGTGCACATGTATGTGTGTGCTGAGTGTACATGGGGGAATGGTTAGAGGCAGGGGGCAGGAGTAGCAAGACAAGAAATGTAATGCCAATGAATAGAAAACAAAACACTTGAAAACTTTTCTTCCTGCTACATTTCATGGAGAGTTAATGGCTTTTTTAAAGTACTTCCAAAATCAGAATTGGCCAGTGCAAAGTAGCAGGCACAAATATGGCCTCTAGTGTTCTGTTAATGGTGGGATCAAATGAAGAAGTTCTTCTACATGCTACTTATGAAAGGGCAGGGGAACCAATGTGATGTTTAGTTTCTTGGAGGAAACTGAAAAAAAAAATAATCCCATATTACTACAATACAGCATGAGTTTAATGCAAATGGAAAAGACTGGTGGCTTATTAATAGGCTCTCCCTGTAGCAAGCTGGCCTTCCTGGCTTCAGTTTGAAATTGATTATTTTAATACAGAATTCCTGAATGAAAGAGGTTCTTGGCCTTTTCCTGGGCTGTTGAATAATGTATGTGGGAGAAAGCAAATAGCAGCAGAGGGTCTCAGCTGCAGGAACAATGGCGCACACCCAGAGCTGAGGGGGCACGTTAGTTTATCATCGCCTTGTCAATCCTCCTAGCCTGGGAATCGCGAGGCAGCCTGGAAAGCAGCAGCTGCCCGACGTGTGGTGAACTGACCGGGGCACTTTAAAGAGACGACTCCATTTACCCATCTGAAAACAAGATATTGATTTTCTTCCAGTGCTGGAGAGAAAAGAGCCGTCCTGAAAATATATGGAGACTACCATTTATCTAGGCTCCTCCCCCACCAATCACACCACCCCAACTGTTTTCTTGGCTTCCTCTCCACAAAGTCTCATTTTTTCCTCTTCACCTGGAGTGGGAAGAAAGCCCTGCCCCCCTTCTGCTGTCTGTGAATACATCACTCAGAGTACTTTTCAGGCTGAAACTGGAAAAGTACGTAATGATTGGCATTGGAGGCTATATTTTATGAATCAGAAATCTATTTTTTCCATCCACGTGGAAATAACATATTACAGTATACTTCAGCCTGGCACTTTATGGCTCTCTCACCTCAAGCTGTGTGTATCTGAAGTCATTAGGCAAAGCCTGTGGCACCCTAGAAATATTAACAACCCTTGGACTCCTTCCACAGCTTTATCATGAGTTTTTTTCTTTAGACCTAAAAGCCTAGAAGATCAGAGGACCCAGATCAGATGGGGAGAAATGTAGCCTGTTCTGCCATAGCAAGCATCTGTAAGTACTCCTTAGAATGGCAGGAGTTTCAAATCATGCTAAGAGCATGGGGAGACATGGAGTTCTGAAATGATGCAGCTGGAAGTTTGGGCACTCAGGAGGTGACTTGAACTACACCACAGGCTTCAAGAGATTGCAAATGTGTTATTAGAGGTCAATTCGGAGTTCGTTAGCTGCTCATACCTTCATGTGCTTAAAATTCCTACCATCCCAGGGAGACTGGATGGTTGATGTGATGCATCTTTCTCCAACGAGGAAATGGTGGGTGAAGCATGCTCCTCTGGTCCTCTTCAAGATGCAGCCTCCTAAAACAGAAGTGAGGCAGGGACTCAGGAGCCTGGATTTTCAATGTGGCATTCTGTTTTCTGGAAAAATTCCTCATTCCTACCACCATCATGGGAAGTTTCATTAAAATCTAGGGGAGACCAAGGAAAAGGAATGGAGGAAGGGTGGATTAAAAGGAAAAACAACTCCTGGAAAGCAAATAAGCAAACCTATTTCTAACTGGTGGGAAAGTAGGTCAGAGGATGGCAAGCACAACCTCAACCCAGGTGTTTACTCAACAAGGATCCAGAAATGCAAGCTGAATCTTGTGAGCTGGGGCCCCAGTTGTCCAGATCACTGTTATGCTAAACAAGCACCCGGAGGTGGACTGGCCCAACCATCTGCTAGAGACATGCATAAATTGAGGGAAGGTAGAGTGGTACAGCGTGTGTGTAATGTGCAGTACATGGGAAAAAGCAGAAGCGCGTCATTAAAAAGCAGCAGAAAGCAACTGGAGAACAGAACGCAGTGGGCAGAGATTAGTGTTCCAATTATTATGAATGTTAATAACCACACACGGGGAACTCCACGTTCTCTTGTTATTCATCAGACATGAAGCCTCTGACAGGGCAGGGACGGGGAGGGCTGGCTTGGTCACTAGCATTTTTATAATTTGATTTTATGACACCTTCTCTACCTGGACAAGTACAGCTCTCATTTCAAGTGTATATTTCTCCCAGTATAACATTCAACTTTTTAAAAAGTATATAGGAAAGCAAAAATAGAGAGGATAAAATATACCCCAACACAGTCCCTGTTAATACATACAAACTTATATACACATATATACATACATACATATGTGTGTGTGTGTGTGTGTGTGTGTGTAATTTTGTTACTGAAGATTGAATCCAGAGCATTCTACTTCTGAACTACACCCCACCCCTTTTTATTTATTTATTTTTTTGTTTGTTTTAAAACAGGATCTCACTAGGTTTCTGAGAGTCTTGCTACACTGTGAGATTGGCCTTGAACTTATGATCCTCTTGTCTCAGCCTTCCAAGTACTGGGATTACAGGCATGCCCCACCACACCCAGCTACCATCTGTTTAATGTACTTTTATTAGTACATTATCCCTGTTAACATTTTGATCTGTTTCTTTTGTTGATTTCCCCCCTACTTTCATTGTTTTTAACAGGTTATTGATCTTTCTTTCCCAATTAACATATAAACAGTTTGTAATTGTGTTTTAAATTTGTTCATGTTAATAACTCAGATATATTAGAAAAGTTTGGTGGAATGGAATTTAAAACTAGCTTTGTGTTTTAGCATAACAAAATAAGTCTTACTCTTAGAGTCATTCTTGTTTTGAAGGCAGGAAGACAAGGAATGAAAAAGAGCAATTGAGGTAGGGCCATCACTGGACGAAAATTGGAAAGCACATACCAAAATTGAACCTCCAGTCTAAATCTGGAGCTCCAAAATGGCAGCCCATTTTAGTACTCATAAATGTTTTTCCTGAATTACAGAGCATTTGCTAACTGTTAGTTTTGGATACCTTTACATGGGCCATATACTCTCCAGTTTGCCACAAGCCTCTCTATTACACTTCTCTGCTTCCTTCATTTTCACCTCTTCTGTATCCCTAAAGTCCTTTCCACTTCTAACTTCTATTGTGACTTTAAGATATCCTTGAAAATGCTGGGCGTGGTGGCTTGTAATTCCAGCATTTGGGAGGCTGAGACTGGAGGATCCAGGTTCGCGGCCAGTCTCAGCTGCTTAGTGAGGCCGTCCGCAATGAGACCCTGTTTCAAAAATAAAGAATAAAAAATAGTATGGAGGATCCTCAGACGAATGGGAATGAACCTACCCTATGATCCAGCAATACCACTTCTGGGTATCTACCCAAAAGAATGGAAACCAAACTATCAGACCAATGCATGTGTATCTATGTTTATAGCTGCACAATTCACAATTGCCAAACTATGGAAACAGCCAAGATGTCCATCGACAGATGAATGGATTACAAAACTATGGGATATGTACACAATGGAATTTTACTCAGCCATAAAGAAGAACAAAATCATGTTATTTGCAGGGAAGTGGATGCAACTGGAAAACATTATGTTAAGTGAGATTAGTCAGTCACAAAGAGTAAAAAAAAAAGTATGTTCTCCCTAATATGTGGATGCTAGGGAGAAAATGGGGCATAAGAGGGTCTCCAGATGAAAAAGGAGAAACCCTAGATAAGCAAAGAAGTTGACTTAACTGAAGGTGATGGATGGGGGGGTGGGGAGACACCCTAAAGCACATGATGTACTTTCACAAATATATCAAAGTCAATCACCAAACTGAACTTGAGAAGGAGGGAGGGCAAGGGAGTGGGGTGGGAATTGGGGAAGGGGTTAAATGAGAAATGCATGTATATATGCCTTTATCAGCTTGTACCTAACAAAGATGTATGATTACAATGCACCAATTAATAACAAAAAATACGGCTGGGGCTGTAGCTTGGAGGTAGAATGTCCTCAGGTTCCATCTCCAGTACTGCAAAAAAAAAAAAAAAAAAAAAAGAAAAGATATCCTCGAAAGCCCCACTTCCCTGCAGAATCTTCTAAACCAGTGGTTCTTAACTCTGGATAATTTTTCTCCCCAAAGAACTATATTTGGAAATGCTTAGAGACATTTTTGGTAGTCTTAACTGAGGAGGGAGTTATTACCATACACTGACATCTAGTGAGTCGAGGTCAGAGACGCTGGTAAACATCCTACAGTACACAGGAGAAATCCCCCACAACAATTATCCAGCCCCCAAATAGCAAGAGTATTGAGAATAGGAACACTGCCCTAAACCGGGGCTGGGATTTGCACCATTGGGGCATTTTCCTTCCAGTTTAGGATTCTGGTTCTTTGGGAAATTCAAAGCCCAGGGAGGTAAGTATTGTTTTATGCCATTGGCCACTTATACCCAAGTATGAAGGAAGGATCTGTGAACAAGATTGGGCAAATGACAGAAGAGGAAAGAAGGGGAGAAACAGGACATGGAGGATTCTAATGGACTTTCACCATTTTACAAATGGTATTGTTCCAGGAAGCTAATATTGAATTTCATAGTACCCGCACACTTAATAAGCATGTCCTACTGTCTGAAGTTGGTTGTTCACTCCATGTGAAGCGCTGTTCTTACTGCTTCATGTATCTGAATTCATTGCATTCTCACAACAACCATATGAGAAAGACAAGGAAACTGAGGCTGACAGGAGATAATTAATTAGCTCAAAGTCACTCACATACGGAGTACTAGGACTGGACCCAGCACCTGGCCTCACCCACTCTAGAGATGAAGCCAAGAGTAAGAGTCAGCACTTAGTGAAAAATTATACTGAAGCCAGGCATGGTGGTGCACCCCTGTAATATCAGTGCTTGGGAGACTGAGACAGAAGTTTCACGGGTTCAAGGCCAGCCTCAGCAACTTAGCAAAGCCCACAGCAATTTAGTGAGATCTTGTTTCAAAATAAAAAAGGGATGGGGGTATAGTTCAGAGGTAAAAACATTCCTGGGTTCAATCCCCAGAGCGCCCCCCCACACACACACATACAAATACACTGAGCAAGATCAAAATTATCTCACTTAATCTTTACAAAATCCTATAGATGGGGTCAATATTATCATCCTCATCAGACAAGTAAGGAAACTAAGAGTCAGACAAGTCTTGCATTTAGGGACTCAAGGTATCTTGATGCATGGTTTGGGAACCAAGAGATATACAATGAAAATTATATGCCCCTCCAACTTCTGACCTGAGATCTTCATCCGTATCCCCCATGTTACACAGTATTAACAGATTCTTATGTATTGCAATGCAAAATTAAATGGAAGCATGTCATATATAGTGTATGTCATACATACTGTTTTGATCTTCACTTTTTCTGCTTTATTAATCTTCTGGAGATTATTTCACAACAGTACACACAATTGTTTTTATACATATTATATCACAAACTTGTGGTGTGTATGTGTGTATGTGTCTGTGTGTGTCTGTCTGTCTGTCTGCTACTAGGGATTGAACTCAGGGGCGCAATACCTATGAACTAAATTCTCAGCTCTTTTTATTTTTTATTTTGAAACAGGGTCTCACTAAGTTACCATGCATTGGCCTTGAACCTACAATCCTCCTGTCTTGGCCTAGCATACAGTAATTTATGCAAGGACACCTCTATCAATGTACATTTAATTTTTAGCGCTACTAACAGAATTTCAATGGTATATTTCTACATATATCTTTGTGTATCTGCAGGATGCGTTTCTTTTTTTTTCTTTTTATTTTTTTTATTAGGCATCTTTGTTAGGTACAAATTGAAAACGACATATGTGCTACATTTCTCATTTGTCCCCTTCGCCCAATTCCCAGCTCGCTCCCTTGCCCTCCCTCCCTCTCAGGTTCAATTTAGTGAGTAACCTTGATGTACATTAGGGTGCCCCCCCATCAATCCCTCTCGGTTAAATCAACTTCTTTGTTTATCGAGGGTCTCTTCTTTTCCAACTGAAGACCCTCTTATGTCTCATCTTCTCCCTAGCATCTGCATATTAGGGAGAACATATGCTTCCTTACTCTTTGTGACTGGCTAATCTCACTTAACATAATGTTTTCCAGTTGCATCCACTTCCCTGCAAATAACATGATTTTGTTCTTCTTTATGGCTGAGTAAAATTTCATTGTGTACATATCCCATAGTTTTGTAATCCATTCATCTGTTGATGGGCATCTTCGCTGCTTCCATAGTTTGGCTATTGTGAATTGTGCAGCTATAAACATAGATACACATGCATCGGTCTGATAGTTTGGTTTCTGATCTTTTGGGTAGATACCCAGAAGTGGTATTGCTGGATCATATGGTAGGCTCATTCCCATTTGTCTGAGGATCCTCCATATTGATTTCCAAAGTGGTTGCACTAGTTTACAGTCCCACCAACAATGTATTAGAGTTCCCACTTCTCCATATCCTTGCCAGCAGTTGTTGTTGCTCGTGTTTTTGATGATTGCCATTCTGATTGGGGTTAGGTGAAATCTCAAGGTAGTTTTGATTTGCATCTCTCTGATTTCTAGTGATGTGGAACATTTCCTCATACATTTATTGGCCATTTTTATTTCTTCTTCTGTGAAGTGTCTATTTAGATCCTTTGCCCATTTTTTAATTGGGTTATTTGTTTTCTTGGTTGTGATTTTCTTGAGTTCTCTGTATATCCTAGATATTAGACCTCTATCTGTAGAGTAGCTGGCAAAAATCTTCTCCCACTCTGTAGGCTCTCTGTTGAGGTTCTTGACAGTTTCCTTTGCTGCACAGAAGCTCCTCAGTTTAATGCAATCCCATGTATTGATCTTCCTTTGAGTTGCTTGTGCTTTCGAGGTCTTGTTGAGAAAGTTTTTGCCTGTGCCTATGTGTTGAAGTGTTGGTCCTATGCCCTCCTCAAGTAGCTGCAAGGTCTCCAGTCTAACTTCCAGGTCTTTGATCCACTCTTGTGCAGGGTGAGAAAGTGGGGTTTATTTCCATTTTCCTGCATATGGTTAACCAGTTTTGCCAACACCATTTGGTAAAGAGGCTATCTTTTTTCCAGTGTATGTTTTTGGCTCCTTTGTCAAAAATCAGTTGACTGTAAGCCTGTGGGTCTGTTTCTGAGTCTTCTATTCTGCTCCATTTGTCTATGTGTCTGTTTTTGTGCCAATACCATCCTGTTTTTATTACTGTGGCTTTGTAGTAGAGTTTGAAGTCAGGTATTGTGATACCTCCTGCATGGTTCTTGTTGCTAAGAACTACTTTGGCTATCCTGGCCTTTTTGTTTTTCCAGATGAATTTAAGGACTGATTTTTCTATGTCTGTGAGGAGTACCCTTGATAATTTCATGGGGATTGCATTGAATCTGTAAATCAGTTTGGGAGTATGGCCATTTTGATGATATTTATTCTGCCTATCCAAGAGCATGGTATGTCCTTCCATCTTCTAAGGTCTTCATCAATTTCTTTCTTCAACTTTTTATAGTTTTCCTTATAGAAATTTTTTACCTCTTTGGTTAGGTTTAACCCTAAGTATTTTATTTTTCGGGGTGCTATTGTGAGTGGAATTGTTTTCTGGATTTCTTTTTCAGTGGACTTATGGTTGGCATACAGAAAAGCTTCTGATTTTTTAGGATTGATTTCGTATCCAGACACTTTGCTGAATTTGTTGATCAGTTCTATAAGTTTTTTGGTTGAGTTTGTTGGGTCTTCTAGGTATAATATCATGTCATCTGCAAAAAGGGATAGTTTTAGTTCTTCCTTCCCTATTTTTACCCCTTTGATTTCCTTCTCTTGCCTTATTGCTCTGGCTAGAGTCTCGAGTACTATATTAAACAGAAGAGGTGATAATGGACATCCTTGTCTTGTTCCTGTTTTTAGTGGGAACTCTTGCAGTTTCTCTCCATTTAATATGATATTGGCTGTGGGCCTGCTGTATATTGCCTTTATGATGTTGAGGTACGTTCCTTCTATTCCAATTCTCTGAAGTGCTTTTAGCATGAATGGGTGTTGGATCTTGTCAAATGATTTTTCAGCATCAATTGAGATGATCATGTGGCTTTTGTCTTTAAGTTTGTTTATGTGGTGAATTACATGGATTGTTTTTCATATGCTGAACCAGCCTTGCATCCCTGGGATGAACCTGACTTGGTCATGGCGTATAATTTTCTTGATGTGGTTTTGAATGCGCATTGCTAATTTCTTGTTTAGCAGCTTTGCATCTAAGTTCATCAGGGATATAGGCCTATAGTTTTCTTTCCTTGAGCTGTCTTTATTTGGCTTTGGTAGTAAAGTGATGTTGGCTTCATAGAATGTGTTTCAGAGTGTCCCATTTCTTTCTATTTCACGGAATAGTTTGAGGAGTATTGGGATTAGCTCTTCTATAAATGTTTTATAAAATTCACTTGGAAAACCATCTGGCCCTGGGCTTTTGTTTGATGGTAAAATCTGTATTGCTGTTTCTCTTTAATTGTTATTGGTCGTTTTAAGTTTTCTATATCTTCTTGACTCAATTTAGGAAGGTTATATGTGTCTAGAAATGTGTCAATTTCTTCTAGATTTTCCATTTTGTTGGAGTATAGTTTTTCAAAATAGTTTCTGACTATCCTCTGTATTTCCATACTGTCGGTGGTAATATCACCTTTTTCATCTCTTATTTTGGTTATTTGGGTTGATTCTCTCT
>PVLC010010067.1:0-27966 GCA_004027655.1 Graphiurus murinus
GCAACAAGAACCATGCAGGAGGTATCACAATACCTGACTTCAAACTCTACTACAAAGCCACAGTAATAAAAACAGCATGGTATTGGCACAAAAACAGATACATAGACCAATGGAGCAGAATAGAAGATTCAGAAATATACCCACGTTCTTACAGTCAACTGATTTTTTTTTTCTTTTTTTTTTTTTTTTTTTTTTGCGGTACTGGGGATTGAACTCAGGGGCATCCTACCTCCGAGCTATACCCTCAGCCCAATTTTTAATTCTTTATTTTGAAACCGGGTCTCACTAAGTTTCGGAGTGCCTCACTAGGTAGCTGAGGCTGGCCGCAAACCCAGATCCTCCGGTCTCAGCCTCCCAAATGCTGGGATTACAAGCATGCGCCACCACGCCCGGCCAGTCAACTGATTTTTGGCAAAGGAGCCAAAAATATACACTGGAAAAAAGATAGCCTCTTTAACAAATGGTGTTGGCAAAACTGGTTAACCATATGCAGAAGGAAGTTTCAAAGGTACTGTATCACAGAAACTGCTTAACGTGGACATTCACCTTCACATAGGAGAACTTAGAAAGTGCTGTTGAGAATGTCAGTTCTGTTTTAAGAAACAGAATTGACAACTGAACAAGGAAACATAATTTGGATTATAAAATTATCACTTTAATAAAAATTCCTTAAACATTGAAAAGAAAAAAAAAATATGTAGATCCTGATCTTGCCAATACTTTTCTAAAGCAGTTAAGAAGCTGGGCGTGGTGGCACATGCTTGTAATCCCAGCATTTGGGAGGCTGAGACTGGAGGATCCGGGTTCGTGGCCAGCCTCAGCTACCTGGTGAGGCACCACAACTTAGTGAGACCCTGTTTCAAAATAAAGAATTAAAAAAAAAAAAAAAAACAGGGCTGGGGGTTAGCTCAAAGGTAAAATTCCCCTGAGTTCAATCCCCAGTACCACAAAAAAAAAAAAAAAAAAAAAAAAGCAGTTAAGAAAAAGCAAGTTTTCTTCCTCCCTTAAAGTAATAGATTATCTTACTTGTCCATGGAGTTGGGGGTAGAGGATCATTGTTTTGCACTTCTTAAATATACACCCACCCTGCAACTCTTCCCATGAAAGAGGGAGGAAAGAACACTAAAGGGGGGGGACTAGGCATAGCCCTTCCCTTTTCTCCCAGTAATTTTAATTCAGATTAATAAAAACTTACATGACCATTTTTTGCAAAACTCACCTGACAGTCTCAAGGCTAAATACTGAGGAGTTTTAACTCTAAAATTCAGTTTCTGGTGACTTGAAAATGACTTCCATTTTCCCACACCTGTTGTTAGGCTGTGCAAAGTGATTTTCTTCCAATCACCTCCGAAAGGAGGGCAGGAATACGGAATAACTTTAAGGTGGAGACACCTGATGAACACTGCCTCAGCCAGGTGGTACGGTCAACAGCAACAGTGACAAAAGTCCTGCTGATAGCGCATACCCTTCAGATGATGTGGTGAGGAGGGCACTTTGCCTCTGTGGTCCTTCTCCCCAAAACCCGTGAGTCCAGTCTGATCATGAGAGAAGCATCAGACAAATCAACTGAGGGACATTGTTAATGTCATCAAAATTGTCAATGTCATCAAAAGTGTTAAGTTTGAGAAACTGTCATAACTAAAGGGACCCTAATGAGACATGACAGCTAAGTGCATGGGATCCTTCTTGAATGGGATCGTTCCCAAAATTATATTGGGTAAAAACTAAGAAAATATGAATCCAATATGGACTTTAGTTAACACTGATGTATTAATATTGATTCATTAGTTATGATCAAATGTACTATAGTAATATAGGATGTTAATAAAGGAAGCAGGGTACAAAGTATATGGAGACTCCACTTTTCTGAAAATCTAAAACTATCCTAAAATAAAAGTTTAATTTTCCAGCCTCAGCTACCTAGTGAGCCACTCCGCAACTTAGTGAGACTCGGTTTCAAAATAAAGAATAAAAAATAGGGCTGGGGGTATAGCTCGGAGGTAGAATGCCCCTGAGTTCAATCCCCAGTACCGCAAAAAAAAAAAAAAAAAAGTTTAATTTTAAAAACTAAATGAGGTAGAGATAAGAGATAAGCAATTTAATATTCTAATGTTAGGGATAAAGATTTTTTTGAAGCATGCAAGTTCTGATTGTTTGAGAAACATTGCACCAGTGTGTGTGTGTGTGTGTGTGTGTGTGTGTGTGTGTGTGTGTGTGTAACTGGGGATTGAACCTAGGGGCATTCTGCCTCCTTTTTTTTTTTTTTTTTTCTGTACTGGGGATTGAACCCAGGGGCATTCTACCTCTGGGCTATGACTCCAGTCCTATTTTTTATTCTTTATTTTGAAACAGGGTCTCACTTAGTTGTGGTGGGCCTCACTAAGTAGCTGAGGCTGGCTCGGAACCTGGATCCTCTGGTCTCAGCCTCCCAAGTACTGGAATTACAAGCGTGTGCCATATGCCCAGCTTTATTGTATTATTTTGAAATAGGGTCTCACTAAGTTGCAGAGGGCCTCACTAAATAGCTGAGGCTGGCTGCAAACCTGCCATCCTCCTGTCTCAGTCTCCCAAGTACTGGAATTACAAGTGTACAAGTGTAGGCCACCATGCCCAGCTTAAAAACTTCTTTTATGATGTTCCTTTGAAATACATTTTAATGAAAAAAAAAAGATATATCTGGAGATTGGAATAAGCCTTGGAAACGTAGTTGTCCAAAGTCTTTAATTTACAAGTGAGTTAGTAAGAAGCTAGTAGGCAGAGCCAGAAGGCAAAGCCCAGCTCCCTGACTCCATGCACCCTCAAACTACGAGGATCCCCCTCCAGGAAATACCCATCCAACACAAGGAGCCCATTTCTAAGATATCTGCCTTTCTGCTCACAGTCTGCCCTCACTTTTGATTAGTCAAGTCCTAAGGAAGCATCAGTCTCACAGTGAGAAATTTAGTATAACTGCCCAATATTTCCCAGTGACTTCAAATTTTAAGCAATGTAGATATCAGCATAGCTGAGTAAGACTATTTTAAAAAATCATTTATATTTCTTCATTCTTTGTTTTAAAGTTTATTTTAGTCCCAGAATGTCAGAGCAGGTATATCTAGACTTCTATTGCCTCAAAGTTTGAATGAGTTTTCAACCTACATTCAGGAACATCCCAGAGAGAGAAAGCACTCACTGTGCCTTTCAGCCAAGTTTGCCCCACCTCAGTGGCCCAAGGGAAAGTTAGATACCAGCTTCAGGGAAAGGGGATTCTTTTTTACTTTCTCATAACTTAAATGCCTTAATCTAGTCTACCTTGTAGGCAGGATACTAGATATTTTAACACCTGGACTCAAAACCAAGTGAATCCATTCTAGAGAGAAGTCAAGCTTCTTGACTCCCAATCCAGTATTCCCAATCCTGGGTACTAAGCTGTGGTCATTTAAAAGTTAGAATCTTTTTTTTTTTTAACAAGGAATTGAGACTCCCTAATCAAAAACTTTTAAATCTGAAATACTCCAAATTCTGAAACTTTTCGAGCACCCACATGACACCACTAGTCTGATGGTTCAGTCTACACAAACTTTGCTTCATACACAAAACTATTTAAAATATTGTATCAAGTAACTTTCAAGCTATGTCTATGAGGTACATATAAAACATAAATGAATTTCATGTTTACAGTTGGATTCCATCTCCAAGATACCTCATTAAGTATATGTAAATGTTTCAAAATAAAAAAAAAATCTGAAATCTAAAACTCTTCAGGTCCCAAGCATTTCAGATAAAGGATATTCAACCTATATTTAATCTAACATTTGAAACAATTTAGGAATAAATCCAGATATCATGGAGGGTGTCATGAAAAGATGGATAATATCAAATACCAGATCCAAAGATACTGTCTGGATATGCTCACCAAGTATGACATCTGAAATATGAGAAATATTCTGCCATCTAGCAGTTACATTCATCCTTCCTAGGAGTTTCTCTTTACATTATTTTAGCCTGTAAAAAGGAGACCATCATCTTCTTAAATTTTATTCTCTAGCATCATACCAACACAAAATTATGTAGATATTTTTCAACTGGGGGAAAAAGCCCTTCAATTAAAGGTGTTTCTAATTTATTTATTTGCTTATTTATTTTTGTGTACTGGGGATTGACACCAGGAGCATTCTACCATTGAGCTACACCCCCAGCCTTACCATTTTTTTATTTTAAAACAGGGTCTCATTAAGTTGCCCCGGCTGGTATCACATTTGAGATCCTCCTGACTCAGCCTCCTGAGTACTGGGATTACAGAAATATGCCATGGTGCCTGGCTAAATGTATTTCTACAACTTCAAGCCCTGAAGGAGAACAAGTAGTTCCTCTGCGTTGGCTGACCCACCACAGTTATTCTAAAGTAGAAGAAATAGTCACATGGAACGAGATTCACTCACAGACCAAGGGCCAAATAGCACATGGGTCCACTGTGGTTGTGTGTCCTGTGCCGAAGCTTCTTAAACGCAAGCAGCCAACAGAACGCAGAATGGAGTAGGTCAAAGAGTGACCTACTGTGCTACTGACCACCTTTCCTATTTATGACAAAACAGTTGAGTAGTAGCTAGATGCATGTAGTTTATTAGTTCCAAAAGAAAATAGTGACCTTTTTCTAGGGAGAAGGAAAAAATTCTTCTATATTAAGTGGTGGACAATTACCTTAGAAAATAATTTCATCAAGAGTCATCTTCTAGCTGGGTGTGGTAGCCTGTAGTCCTAGTACTTGGGAGGCTGAGATGGGGATTGTAGGTTTGAGGCCAGCCTCAGTGACTTAGTGAGACCCTGCTTCAAAATAAATAATAAAATAGGGCTGGGTGTGTAGCTCAGGAATAGAATGTTCCTGGATTTAAACCCCAGCACACACACACACACACACACACACACACACACACACACACACAGTCATCTTCTTTCAAAAGTATCAAAACATTTTATTTCATGTCAAACCCTCTAGCCATTCAAACAATAATTCATATCATCAACTTGCTACATAAAGAGAAATCATTGGGTGAAGGGAGCTATTTAAAAGCCAATATATAATTTTCTTTCCGTGTGTATTTATATTTTTTCAGTTATAAAAATGTTAGGCATTATATAAAGAAAAGATAATGTCTGCAGGTCCACAGCTATAATAGTCCACATTCCAGACCAGCATCATCCAGTAGGACTTTTGTTGTTGAGAACGTCCTGTTTAGTTGCCGAGGCTGAGGCTGGCCTTCAACTCGTGATCCTCCCTCCTTGGGATTACAGGCTTGTGCCATGCCTGGCTTAGTAGAACATTCTGTGATGAAGGAGATGAACTATATCTGTGCTCTCCAATCAGGTCACCACTAGCCAGATGTTGTTACTGAGCATTTGAAATGTGGCTAGTGCAAATAAGGAACTAGAATTTAATTGTGTTTAATTTACATGTAAATAGCCATATGTGCTGGTGGATACCTTTTGGGGCAAGGCAGCTATAGGCAATGGGTTATATCCTGCCTGGAGGAAGTAAGTAGAAGTCGGGTATGGTAGCACACACCTGTAATCCTAGTACTAGGGAAGCTGAGACAGGAGGATTGCAGGTTCGAAGCCAGCCTCAGCAACTTAGTGAGGCTCTCAGCAATTTAGAGAGTCCCTGTTCTCAAATAATAATATTTTAGCCAGGCGTGGTGGCACACGCTTGTAATCCCAGCATTTGGGATCTGAGACTGGAGGATCCGGGTTCACGGCCAGCCTCAGCTACCTAGTGAGGCACTCCGTAACTTAGTGAGACCCTGTTTCAAAATAAAGAATAAAAAAAAAATAGAGCTGGGGGTGTAGCTCGGAGGTAGAGTGCCCCTAAGTTCAATCCCCCAGTACTGCAAATAATAATAATAATAATAATAATAATAATAATAATAATAATAATAATTTTTAAAAAGGGGCTAGAGGTGTAACTTGGAGGTAGAATGCCCCTGGATTCAATCTTCTGTACCAAAAACATAAGAAGAAGAAGAAGAAGAAGAAGAAGAAGAAGAAGAAGAAGAAGAAGAAGAAGAAAGAAGTGGAACACAGTACATGGGCAAGGGGAGTACCAGTAGATCCACAATTGCAAATGCAGTTTAGAGAGCCTGGGAGAGCCTGGGGCTTTGCACCAATCACATTACCTTCAAATCTCTTTAGCTGTAAAACAGGAATCTGTGACTTATCTGACTTCTGTAAGTTTGAGAGTATTTTTCAGCGTTTTGTGTTAATCATGTATTCCCAATCAACCAACAAGATTATGTGTTCTATTCTTTTTTCCATTATCCTTTTGCCTATTGGTTGCTCCATAATCTTGATGATCAGCTTAACGATGGTTGATTTAAACTAACCTTTTTTTTTTTTTTTGCGGTACTGGGGATTGAACTCAAGGGCATTCTACCTCCGAGCTACACCCCCAGCCCTATTTTTTATTCTTTATTTTGAAACCGAGTCTCACTAAGTTGCGGAGTGCCTCACTAGGTAGCTGAGGGTGGCCGCGAACCCAGATCCTCCAGTCTCAGCCTCCCGAATGCTGGGATTACAAGCGTGTGCCACCACGCCCAGTCTGACCTATTTTTTATATAAAGAATTTTATAAAGATTCAAACATTGCTAATAAATAATGCTATTAAATATCTAGATCAAGGTAATTGATTATCTTAGTCACTAAAGTTATATGCTCACACTAAGTTCTAGCTTGTTAATATGAAGTAAGGCTAAGTTGAGAAATCAAAGAGGCAGTTGAATACACAAATGTGTAATTCAGGAAAAATTCAAGGCAATAGTTTGCATATCCCTCTTTAATATTCATGAATTAACATACTATCTAAATCTTCATTTTATTAAAACTATAAATTCCTTCACTAGACTCTTCCTGAAACATAGCCCCTATCTTCAAGAATCCTTCCCATAGCATTTTACCAGTTTCATAAATTTATTATTTTGTAAACAATATTAAGTGAAATGGAATCAAGTAGTGTAAATGTATTTGCTTTGACATTTAAATAAATCCACATGTGTGCTTAAATTAATATTATAGTTCATTGGAACAAAATTTATAGATAGTAATAACTTCAAAGTTCCAAAACTGACCATTTTAATTAATAAATACAGTCTTAAATTATTCAAAAGTTCTTTGGGATTAATTTTACTGAGATATGAATATAATAAAATGTAAAATGTAATGATAACATAATTTGACCTTTAATTTGAACTTTTGTCCAATACATTAAATATAAAAAGTTTATTCAACACTTTAAAAGAAATTCCTGATGCTGGGGATGTAATTCAGTGCCTGCCTAGCATGCACAAGCCTCCAGGTTCAACTTCTAGCACTACCAAAGAAGAAAAAGGAAAAAAAGCTGTCATAAAAGAAAGTCCTGGAGTTCTTAGTCTGTCCTTCCCCAGGTAAGTTAAAAATAAAGATAAAAAAGACAGGTTCTGAGCATCACTTTATATGGAAGTTTTAGTATACTAAAAACCTTTAACCACATTCAAAATGACTGGAAGAAGCCAAGTGTGGTGGCACAAACCCATAATCCCAGTACTTGGGGGAAGCTGACACAGGAGAATCGAAAGTTCAAGCAAGACACTGTTTCAAAACAAAATATAAAATAGGGCTAGGAGTGTGGCTTGGAGATAGAACTCTTCTGGGTTCAATCCCCAATATCCCCCCACACACACACACACACAAAAATGATAAAAGCACTAAATTTAAATGTTTATTAAACATAAAACAATTTTTCATTTTAAAAATAAAATGAGAACAAATTTTCATCCTCAAAGCTCTACCCTTTTAATTCATTTTACAACATAGATTATACATATATTTCTTGTATCACAGAATCTTTAAATGTGAAGCTTTTGTTTTCTCATCCTGCTTAGAATGAACAAAATTAACTGTGTTTTCTGGAGTTCTGTTCTTAACTAAAAATTAGGGGTTTGCTGCCACCTGTTGACAATAACTGCAAATAATAAATCTCCTACAAATCACAAACTTGTAGAATTGAGTAAGTCCTTAGAATCTCATCCACATTACTTCATTTTTTGCATGATAAAAGGACCTAAAAGTGCTTAATGACTTTCCCAAAGTCATTAAAAGAGAGACAGACCTGAGACTAAAACATAGGTTAGACTGTGGCGTTCTCTCAATTGCTATGATGGCAACATAGCTAGAGAAAATTTGTTTTGTTCTGTTACTCTGAGCACTGGGTTCATGCCACAAATTTGGTGCTTTTTTGTTTTTTTCCAGATGGAACCCAGAGGCACTCTGGCACTGAACTACAATATCCCAAATCCTTTTTGTTTTCTTATTTTGAGAAAGAGTCTCACTAAATTGTCCAGGTTGGCTTCAAACTTGCGATCCTCCCACCCGACTTCCTGAGTCACTGAGATTATAGACGTGTGCCACCGTTCCTGGCTCAAAATTGGTGCTTTTAAAGTTGAACATTACAAATACAGTCATCTCTTAGTATCTGCAGGGGATTAACTCCAGGATCCCTTTCCTAGGATATCAAAACATGCAATGCTCAAGTCTCTTATACAAAATGGTGTAGTATTTGCATATAATTTATTTACATCCTCCTGCATACTTTAGTTAACCCTAGTTATTTATAATATCTAATACAATGCTGTGTAAATGGTTGTTGTACTGTGTTATTTAGAGACTAATGACAAGGGCAAAAACTCTATACATGTTCAGTACAGGCACATTTTAGCAAACACTTTTATTTAGCAGTTGGATAAATCTACAGATGTAAAACTCGTGGATATTGAGCACCACCATACAGTGTTGAAAAGTTGTAGGTAACTTAAAAAAAAAAAATAATCATGATAACCTAAAGAAAAGTTGTTTGACATTAAAAATTATTTAATCTCTCTAATTTTTTATTTCCTTATATGTAAAATGAGGAAATCATTAACCTACCCTTCCTGTCTCTCTGAGATGTATTATGAGAAATTTAAAATTGTGAGACTTATTCAAATGGAAGTAGTGTTCATTTGACCTATGCTTTTTTATATTTATTTACTTATTTATTTATTTTGCGGTACTGGGGATGGAACTCAGGGGCATTCTACCTCCGAGCTATACCCCCAGCCTTATTTTTTATTCTTTATTTTGAAACAGGCCTCACTAAGTTGCGGAGTACCTCACTAGGTAGCTGAGGCTGGCCGTGAACCCAGTTCCTCCAGTCTCAGCCTCCCATGCTGGGATTACAAGCGTGCACCACCACCCCTAGCTGACCTATGCTTCTTATTGATTGTGCAGTTAATTGTGACGGTGTGATTTGGGGCAATAAAAGATGTACAGAAGTGCCACTACACTTCCAGAGAAGCTTTAAAAGCTGGTATGTGTTTCCCCCAACTCCATGATCATAGAACACTTATTGGGATGGAGCCTCTGTTGACCTGAATCTGGTCCCTGAATGACTGAGCACGGATAGAGGGCCCTGATGGCCCACACTGCACATGGATCCTGTGAGAGAAACACATTTTTGTTGATCTGAGCCACAGAGATTTTGGAATTGTTATTTCAGTGTTACCTGGTCTCTCCTGACTGATTCATGGCCTAGCTATGTCTGTGATACACAAATATTTTATATTTAATATGAGTCAAGTAGAGGTGAATAGAAAAA
Organism: Graphiurus murinus; assembly: GCA_004027655.1. Lineage (NCBI taxonomy): Eukaryota > Metazoa > Chordata > Mammalia > Rodentia > Gliridae > Graphiurus > Graphiurus murinus. The sequence continues at coordinate 9,641 of PVLC010010067.1, forward strand.
AGTTTCTTGGAAGAGAGGTTTTGGGGAAAGGTCTTTAAACAAAGACTGACAGAATAAGAGATGGGCATTACTAATGAAAGAGCTATTATAAGCTGTTCATATGGCCAGCTTATTTGAAACATGGCTAGATGAAGTTTTTAGATGATATCAAAATACTAACCTTATAAACATTATGTTGATGTTGCCTAAGTTACCATTATGGAAAATCAACTTCTTGCCTGTATGTGCTGGAGGCAAATATAAAGCACTGACACTCAGATTACCTTTGGCTATGAAGCCACCAATTTTGTTTATCATGACAGTGGAGGTCTCTATGCCTCATGAGCATAGACATATGATTTTTAAGTTTCTGAATTTGGACAAAAAAGAAACAGACCCAGGGGACATACAGGAATAAAAATACATTCTTCGTCAACAAATTCCCTTTCCCTCCTTTCTTTTGCCAGTTTTAAGCTCTTGATGAGGAGAGAGGTTATTTCTAAATCTTTCTTTTACCACTTTCATCCACAACTTAGAAGCATTATAAAAAATGATAATAATAATAACCCAGAAGATATTGCTGAGTGAAAGGACACCTTAGCAGGGAGGGTCACAGAAGGGAAAGAAACAGCCAAACAATGAGACCTTTGATGGAGAAGCTGGGATTTCCTAATAGTAAATCAGTGGTTATGAAAGTAGCTGCCTCAACTCTCATTTAAAAACATGCAACCTTTATCTGTAACTCCCTGAAAGAAACCCTGAGGAGCGTGGCTCAGGACTCTCCAACCCAGACAGGTCAAACTCCTTTGCCCTTCCTGAGTGCAATGTGCAGAAGGCGGCAACACAAAGGAAATGTTGTTGTGAGCAGGCGGTTCAGAGCATGTTGACATCCCTGTTTTCAACAATCCACTGGTCAGCCTGGGTGCGGTCACTCTTTTGAAAGTTCAGCCTTGAGGAAATAGGTCGGGTGAGCCAGTGTTGCTGGGTTCTCCTGAGCATGACTAAATCCTCGCTGTGCTGTGTGTGCCTTGTGTGGCTTTGGAATCGGTGGTGTCCTGTTGACACAGAGTGCCATCTACTGATTCACCAACCAGCACATCTGGTTGCCCTGACTGAGCAGCAGTGTTGGACTGCTTCCTTAAAACAAGCTGAGCTGGGCAAGTAAGCAGCCTGTTGAGCTGGGAGGCAGAGCAGAGTGAGCAGAGCTTTGGATTCCTTGAAGAAAGACAGGAACCTGAGGTAGATGCAAAGAAGCCATGAGGTCCTAGGTACATTTGCAGGAAGGAATTAGAAGTGGCAAGAAGACAAGGATCTGGAGTTGGGCAGAGGCAACTAGATGAAGGGTCTGAGGGACAAGTATGAGTTGGTCTGAGCCTCCCTTCATTCTTCCTTTCATGACTGAGGTAGAGACTGCCAGTGGTTCCCCAAGATCCACACCTTCCTGGGATATCACTGAGCTCCATTTTCCAGGTTCCCTTGCAGTGTAGCATGTGACCGGGTACTAACTAATGGAATGTGAGAGGAAGCAATGTGTGCTACTTTCAGGCCTGGCCTGGCCCATAAACACCACCTACTCACAATCCCTCTGTTTGCCTGCGGTGGTGACATTGGGAAGCCAGGTGATGACATTGGGAAACCAGGTGGTGACATTGGGAAGCCAGAGAGCACGGCTCCAGTCAGCAAGGGTTTCTGCAGGCACAGAGCCCACCTTCCCTTTCCCACTTCTGGCTGCTGACTTGAAACCATTCAGTCCTACAAAGTGAGGAAGAAGGGAATTTACTGTTCCTCTAGTCTGAATTTTTAAGATCTTTGTTACAGCAGCGAAATCTACCCTGCTTCATGATTTTTTTACCACACCCATGACATTATCTGACTCACTATAGACATTATTTATTATGAAGCCAATGCACACTTTCCCAGCTCGCTATTAGCAATCAATGTAGGGCGAGTTTCCTTGCTCAGTTTCACCTCTGGGTACTCCACATTGCTCTACCTGCTCCAACCGTACAGAATGCTCACATTCCCTCAAACATATCCCTCTCCCCAAGCTCTCAGCATTTCTACAGGGTGATCCCTTAAACATTGCTCACCTGCCCCTCCTCCTTTTCAGATCTGTCCCAGGTTAATTCTTACCTATTCTTCAGATTTCAGCTTAGATGTTACTACTTGGAGGAACCCTTCTCTATCCCTCCAAGATTCACATGACCTCTGCTCCCACAGCACCCCATCTCATACTGTCCCTCCCCTCCCCCTCTGAATCCCAGATCCATGAGAATAAGGACTGTGTTTGTTATTTGACATCAAACCTCCAGCTTCTAGCATGGTGCCTGGCATGTGGTAGGCACTCAGTAAATATTTATTAAATGAAAGGTTTTCTCCTAAAGTGGCCATCAAAATCCTAGCATAATATTCAGATATGTCTGGGAGCAATGATATCTTACATATCTTTGGTAATTCTATTGCTTAATCCAGTCTCTTGTACATAGTTGCTATGTATACATTACTGTAAAGTGACTGTCTTCTTTGAGAAAGACTTACATTTTGTTATTTAAGGGAAAACTGAGCGAAATTTCGATGTCTGAATCAATATTTACATTTTATCCTTAAAATGGATCTTTTGTCCACTTTCCTAGGTATACTTCCATATGCATAAAAAGCATAATTTTTCCTATGAGAGAGAGTTAAAAAGTCCAGAAAGCTCAATGTAAATGAAACATATATATGGATAACTCTGAAATCCAACACAAATGCAAAAGAAATGCTTTAGGCAGACAGAGTAGCATCAGGTCAAGCTTGAATTGAGCCTCAGAAGTTAACCTGAAGAATAGGACATTTTTAGTGGGATGTCAAATCCTATAGGACAGCAAATAAAAATCTAATCAAGAACTCTTAGATTTGTGAAAGCCTTTTGGAGTAATGGTAGAAAGCTGCATATGTACACACATACACACACAATTTCAAACATTCTAAGAGAATGGATTCTGAAAAAGGTACATCTAGAAGGGTTAACAAGGTATAGAGAACAAAAAAAACCCTATTCTTCTTAAGGTTTTTGTGTAGCAGGAGTACTGGGGATTGAACTCACAGACATTCTACCTCTGAGCGAAGTTTTTAGATATTATGACAAATTTTGAGTTGCTAGGTAAATTCTTAGTAACACACCTTATGTGTATACTGTTTTGTGATGAGCGAGTGCCTTGTTAGTAGATAATTAAATATATATGTAATATATTTAATTATTAAATATAAATTATTATATATATTTAATTATTAAATATAAATTATTATATATATTTAATTATTAAATATAAATTATTATATATTTAATTATTAAATATATATATATTTGTACATCCTTTCTAGAATGGACCAGAGGCAAACAGTCCTGAGTTATAGACAGAGGATGAGGTTCCTGGCAGTGGTGGGTGATTCAGTGGGAATGGTCTTAATCAGAGTAGACTGGAAGCAACTGATACCATTGCAAACTTAGAGGATACCTCAGGGAAAAGTTTTCTGACTCTCTCTTCCTCACCCTTTTTTTGGTATTGGGATTGAACCCAGGGGCACTCCACCTCTGAGCTACACCCTCAGCCCTTTTTTAACTTTTGCTAAGTTACTGAGGGTCTCACTAAGTTGCTGAGGCTAACCCATGATCCTCCTGTTTCAGCCTCTCAAGTACTGATATTACAAGCATATTATCACGCCTGGCTTCTGATTCCCTTTTAAGAATCTCAGTGACAAGACCAAGGAAGGGTATTTGGCTTAGAGACTAGAGGAAACCTCAGGCCTGAGCCTTAGAAAAATGTGCACTGTAGGGATTAAACCATGAGTAGGTGAACAACATTCAGAAGGGAAGTCACCTGTTCCAGGAGCCTCATGCAACATTTGCAGAAACTAAGAGCATAAGCATTAACAAATTCTGTATGAATTGTAAATTGCATCAGGTAAGGAAAGGGAACCAGAAGCACTAGGCGTTGGTCAAACAATTGTTCTGGGGTGAGGCTGTCATCAGAAGTTGAGTACTTAAAAAAAGGAGCCACCCCAGCTTGGAGCAAAAGTAGTTGTCAGATCTGAGCCAGGCCAGCAGAGGGCAGTGCAGTGAACTTTGAGACGCCAAGTGACAGACTTAGGAGAGTTTGGCGGAGAATTTTAGGTGGAGTTAAGAACCACAAAAAATAAAAATAATAATAAAAAAAAGAACCACAACTGAGACCTTTAGTGAACAAGGAATGGGGGACTGCCTGTAAGATTGGGGCTGCTTTGAGATGATAAATCATCAATTAGCCCACGTTTCTGATAAGCAGGTTACAGAGGTGTGACTTCAAAGAAGATGGACCAATTAAACAGTTGGTCCCTTTTTCTGACACCAAAGACAGGAGAAAAGGACCACAACAAAGTGTGCCCCTGATGCTTTTCTAGGAATTTGTAACTGGTACCTGAGATCCTCCTGCCCAGATAAGATCCTGACACTCAGCTTTGTCCTGCATGCTTCTTGGTTTGCAGGTGGCTTGACAGAATGTTGAGGACCTTGAGAAGCCATTACCCCACATCTCCCACCAGCCAATTATGGGGGAGGGTATCCCACTGTGCTGCAATGTAAGGAGAATGTAATAACATTGCTCCCCCTTATCCACTGGACATTAGACTCCCTTTAAAAAAAAAAAAGTGCTATGAATTATTTGATAAGTTTGTCCCCATAGGTGGGATAGAAAAGAACAAGGGAACAATTTTTACTATATATGTTTTTATTTAAATCCATTGGCAAGTCTGAGCTATGAGAAGAATCCTGGGAGCAACCAGGATGGCTGTTTATAAAGCCAATGGACAGCAAGTATTGAGAGAGGAACACCAGAATTCAAAGATACCAGTGTACCTCAGACTCCTCACAAACAAACCTCACTGCAGAGAAACCAGGTTTTAGAAAGAAATGCACGCAGAAAGACATCCTGAGGCTCTGGGGGATTGCTCATGGAAGGCTTCAGAGAGCTTTCCTGGTGGCAGGCAATGCAATACTCTTTGCTTATAAAAATGAAGATTTCCCTATGTTGTAGTCAGCATGAGCATTTACATACTGGGGGATCATCCATGCCCTTCTCTTTTTCTGCTGGCCGTCAAGTAAGCCACAGGTAATAGCTGATCATGAATTTAATTTTTTTTTAATTTGGAAACAGGGTCTTACCAACTTGCTGAGAGCCTCAATAACTTGCTAAGGCTGGTTTTGCTAAGTACTTGGCCTTCCAAGTACTGGGATTATAGGCATGCACTACCACACCCAGCTCTGAATTCTTTAAGTACTGTGAACAGTACTCAATCACTCAGGACCTTCTCTAAGGTACTCCCATCCCCTCTGAAATGCTTTTATGTTATACAGTTCACAAGTCATATAAGCTCTGATTTCACAAAACAGACATTGTTCATTAATCTACTGCTTTTCTTCATTTACAATTTTAAGACTACTAGTTTTCCCCCGAATTCTTCTGTTTTACCTATATACCACAAGTTTTGGGTTTTGTTATTGTTTGGTTCTAAATATTTTCTGATTTTCATCCATAAGTGTTTAGAAGTTGATTCCTAGTTTCTTTCTTTTTTTTTTTTTCTTTTGTGGTACTGGGGATTGAACTCGGGGGCATCCTACCTCTGAGCTATACCCCCAGCCCTACTATTTTTTATTCTTTATTTTTCTTTTTTTTGTGTGGTACTGGGGATTGAATTCAGGGGCATTCTACCTCCAAGCTATACCCCCAGCCCTATTTTTTATTCTTTATTTTGAAACCGAGTCTCACTAAGTTGCGGAGTGCCTCACTAAGTAGCTGAGGCTGGCCGCGAACCCAGATCCTCCGGTCTCAGCCTCCCAAATGCTGGGATTACAAGCGTGTGCCAACACGCCCAGCTCGATTCCTAGTTTCTAAAACTGTTGAGTTCTTCTAATTAAGAATTCCCATTTAATGTCATTGCGGTGAAAAAGAAAAAAGCCCACATACTACCAATACATTATTTCAACTCTGAAACATTTTGAGATTTCTTTTTGGTTTCGAAACAGAGTCACTGTTAAACATTGGCTTTATGGTTGGTATTTATGGTCAAGGTGTTTTTTATCAATATTCCATTTTTGCTTTAAAAACAATATATAACTTGTAATTGTTAAGTAAGAACAATATCAAGTTCATCAATCATTTTGTACAAACCTTTGGCATTTTCACTGACTTTTCTACTTGATTTTTAATTACTGAGAGATTAAAATTTCCTTTATGATGGTGAATTTGTTCCTAATTACTGTTCTATTAATATTTGCTTTACATTTTAATATATTACTAAGTGTCTTCTCATGTGATTACACCAATTTGCATTCCCATTAGCATTATTTAAGAATTCAGTACTATTGTATTTCTTACATTTTGCTAATTGAATAGATATAAAATGAAACTTCTTTGTGATCATGATTTCTGTTTCCCTTTTACAATAATATTAATATAACTGTTAATATTAATATTAATCAATATATGGTAAATAATAATATTAATGATTGATACTAATATTAATGTATTGTAAATAATAATATTAATCATTATTAATATTATTGTTAAGGCCTGAACATTTATTGACAATATGCATTTCAATTTCTGTAAGTTGCCTGTTTACATTTTTTGTCAATTTTTTCCTATTGAGTTGTTTATTCATATTTCAATCCAAGAGGAAATATTATCCTTTTTTGTAGCAAATATTTTTTTTTAGTTCATGTCTTGTCTTTTCACTTTGTTTAAGGTGTTTTTTGGTGACTAGAAGTTCTTTATTTTAGTGCAGTGAATTTATTCAATATATTCTGAATGAGTAAGACCATACCATAAAAATTAGACTACTTTCCTGAAAGACATTAAAGAAAACCTAAATAAATGGGAAACTATCTCATATTCATGAATCAACATATCTAAAATTGAAAGGAAGTCAATCCACAAGTTGATTTACAGATACAATCTCAATTTTTTTTTGTGTGTGTGGTACTGGGGATGGAACCCAGGAGGGACATTCTACCTCTGAGCTATACCCCCAGCCCTATTTTTTTATTCTTTATTTTGAAACAGAGTCTCACTAAGTTGCAGAGGGCCTCATTAAGCAGCTGAGGTTGGTGTCAAACCTGGATCCTCCAGTCTCAGCCCCCCAAGTACTGGGATTGCAAGCATGGGCCACCACTCCCGGCCCAATGTTTTTTTTTTTTTTTTTTTTTTTTTTTTTTTTTTTTTTTTTTTTTTTTTTTTGCTTATTTATTGGTGGAATCTGACAAGCTGATTCTGACAATCTAATTACTTATAGTTCCATACAGGGGTCTGAATACAATGCATATTGATGGGCTGATTTTTGTGTGCCATGTTTAAGATTTTTTTTCCTTGCCCCAGTTAAGAAAGACATTCATGTTTTTGTTTAAATCTCACAATGTTTCATTGTTTAAATTTAGGCTTTTAGTCCTTCTGGAGTTTATTTTAAAGTATGAAATCAAGTAGATAAATACTTTTATTTTTTCCTTACGAAGTTATTCTTATTCTATTGATTAAATAGTTACCCATTTCTCACTAATTTACAATAGCACTATAGTCACATATCAAAGTTCCCTGTATTTTTACAATTGTTTTGGAATAACCAATTGCATCCTATGGTCATTTTTCTATTCCTGTTCACGTACCATAAAATCTTACCGACTAGGGATCTGCAAAATGGCACCTGGGAGAAGCAGCACATCTCAGGCACTGTAAAACTTGAAATACAACTGCTGTGAAGGCAGCTTCTTGACAAGAGAAAAAAAGCAGTGAAAAATTGAACAAAGCAACAAAAAAATTGAGCCCTGGCAGAACAAAACCCAGAAGACAGAATAGGGGTTAGCAAAGTGTCCTATGTGCCACCTGGGGGAACAGTGCTGGCAGCGAGCCATGCCATCTTGACCTGTCCATGCTGTCCGCACTGTGCTGGGACTGCTTGCACTGTGGCATCTAAAGACCCCCTGCAAAGAAGCCAGTGACTTGTTATGTAGTAAGCAGGTGCAGATCTCCACATTGTAAGTGGTTAGCATCTGACTCCATGTTCGTCAGAGATCCAACTGCCCCAATGCCCAGCCAGAGTCTGCGACAGCAGCAACTCAGCCCACTTCTCCATCCAGAAAACCAGAGCAGCGCTTGACTGTAAGTTAACAGTGTGGCCGTAGGGACTCCTGTGGCAAGTGATAGACTGGCAGGGTCTGAGACTTTGTGGTCCAACCCTGTAGAGGTTAAGCTGGAGCAGAGGTGCGGGAAAGACCCATAGCATGCAGGGCACAGAGTCATTTCAGGACCTCCAGAGAATGCCCACAACTACACTGGACACCCACCACCTGTGTAGGAAGAGAGAGAATGTATATGTGTGTGTGAGAGAGAGAGAGAGAGTCAGAGAGATAGAGACAGAGACCCAGGGCCTGTGGAAAGCTTGGAGCCCCGGGCTTATACTGACTCCAGCCCCAGTGCTACCTGCCACATGCATAGACAGAGAATAGCACAGGGAAAGACCCTATGGAGAGCTTAGAAACCCAAGTGTGCAGCAAGAGAGGCACCAGCAGCACTTGGTGCTTGCACTGACAGAGAGCGACATCAGGACAGGGTCTTAATCTTTGCAGGAGACCCAAAAGTGGGGCTGAAAACTGACATCACTACTATAGGTTACTGAGCAAATGAGAATGCTTGGAACTGTAGGGACCCCTCATGTCATGTGGCATTCGGCACTCACAGGCTCTGACTTTTCTTGGTCAAATATGACCCCTCCACCCTAGGGAAGCCAGTGGGTGGGTCAAGGAAAGGCCTACCTCCCTCCCCGACAGCTACCAGTGACAAGATCTGCTCCCATTAGCTCCCCCTCCCCCCAGCTTCACCTTCCTATCTGACCTTCCCATATATTCTATATGACCTATATGGGCATCATGAGCCTTACGATGATGTTGCCCAGCCTATGCCCCACACCCCATAAGGCCCCAGGAAATCCAATGACGGGTAAGACCCCTTGAAAGATAGGGGCAACCTAATACAGGATCCCTGGGCCCTGGCTCCCCAGAGTCCAAAAGGTGACAGTGTGTCCAATGACGGGTAAGATCTCTTGAAAGATAGGGACAACCTAAGACAGGAACACTGTTTACGAGGACTTCTGAGGGCTTAAAACAAAGAAGGGGGAATTGTAGGGACCGCTCATGTCATGTGGCATTCGGCACTCACAGGCTCTGACTTTTCTTGGTCAAATATGACCCCTCCACCCTAGGGAAGCCGGTGGGTGGGTCAAGGAAAGGCCTACCTCCCTCCCCCGCAGCTGCCGGTGATGAGATCTGCTCCCATTGCGCCCCCCCCCCGCCCCCAGCTTCACCTTCCTATCTGACCTTCCCATATATTCTATTGTGTGTTCGAATGAAGCTGAGATCCTGCAGCGCCACCTGACTGCTGACTGGACCCCCAGCTCGGTGCGGTTTTTTTGGGGGCTATCCCAACTCCCCAGGGTGGTGGATCCAACCGCAACACTCTCCTTCTCGCTCGGCACTGACAGGCGAAGTGGCTGGCCTGCTTTGCTCTACCCTGGGTTGCGTGGGACGCGACATGGAACATGCTTGAAAACCTACTATAGTAAGTAGACATTAAATGACCGAAAATATCCATGCAGACCCAAGAGGACTGCAGAGGCCAAGTCTGCTTGGCACTTGTATATTTGTAGGGTTGTTTTTGTTTGTTTTGTTGTGTTATTTGTTGTTTTCTCTCTTCCAAATCCCTTTTACAAGCTTCCTGTCTTTTCTATCTACTTTCTTCCCTTCAATTGATAAATCAATATCATATCACTATACCTAAATATTCTACATTGACTGCTAAATTCTCCTACATATTCACTATCTCTAATCTATACAATATATTACTTTACTACACTCAAACTATCATTCTACTCAATCATATCCTCTATCTTACCTTATTCCTGCACCCATCACTCCGGCTCCTCTCCCCTCACACAATCTTCAACACAAATTTCCCTTATATATATTACTTGACACCTCTAAATCCCTACTACTGAGATTGGAGCAGAGAGAGGTAAACCATGAGAAAGGACTGCCAGACACCAAGGATAAACTAACCACAGATGACAGAAGGAATCACCCAACAACTCACACACTGAGGTTTAAAATGCATAGGACACAAACTGTTCTCCTCACACCTCTGAGCTGACTCCCTATAACAGAGGTGACAGACAGGACCCTGGACCTTAACACCTGAAACCCACCAATGTCACCACTGCAGTGGGCAGAAGGAGCCCCAGAGTAACCACAATTCAGTACTAACGATCTACAGGTAGAACAACAGTGGGGTGATAGTAGACACAGATTTCAAGGCTGGTCTCAAAGGGTGATAAAAACACAACAGGGAACAGAGAATAGCCATATGGTAGAGTGTATTCAATTGTAAGACATACCTAGTGGTAAATATCTACCTCTACAATAAGATACTATTCAGGGAGAGAAATAGACATAAGAAATCTACAGACTGAGAGAAAGCTAGCAAAAGCAACAAAGATACAAACTTAAGAAACTAAAAATCATGGGAAGGAAGAATAGAAAGGAAACAATGAGCTCCCACAACCCGGTAATAACAGAACCTGCCAACACAGAATTGCAGAGATTACCAGAAGGAAAATTCAAGTCTTTAATAGTAAAAATGATACAGGACTTCCAAAAAGAATTCAGAGAGAGAGCCTGAAAGAAATGAAGGAACAAATAAAGAATCAGACACCTTGAACAGGAATCAAAAAGAAGCCTTGAAGTAAATAAAGAATGCAATAATTGAGGCATCAATACAAACTATAAACAGTAGATTAGACTAGACCACATGGAAAATAGAATATCACTCTAAGAAGATGACTACTCCAAAAGTAAATGCATAGTACATAATTTAGGAAAAAAATTTTGACAGCATGAATTGGACATTGAAGAAATCTGGGCCAACTTAAAAAGAGCTAAGCTAAGAATAATAGTCATAGAACAGAGAATAGAAACTGAAACCAAAGGAATCAACCATCTTTTCAAAGAAGTAATAGCCACACAATTCACAATTGCCAAACTATGAAACCAGCCAAGATGTCCATCAACAGATAAATGGATTACAAAACTATGGGATATGTACACAATAGATTTTTACTCAGTCAAAAAAAAAATTATGTCATTTCCAGGGAAATGGATGGAACTGAAAAACATTATGCTAAACATTATCAGTCACAAAAAGTAAAAAATCAGATGCTCTCCCTAATATGCGGAAGCTAGGGAGAAAATGGGTCATAGAAGAGATTCTAGACGAAGGAGAAACCTTAGATAAGCAAAGAAGGCGACCTAACTGAAGGTGATAGGAGGGGTTGGGGGAGAGGGAAGCATCCTAATGCACATGATGTACATTCACAAACATATTAAAGTCAATCACCAAACCGAACATGAGAATGTGGGAGTGGGGAGGGGATGGAGTGGGAATTGAAGAAGGGCTAAATGAGTGCTGTGTGCATGTATGCCTCTATCAGCTTGTACCTCATTAAGATATATAATTACAATGAATGCACCAATAAAAAAAGGAAAAAGCTTACCTACTATAGCTTTATTTTATTTATTCACTTACTTTTGGTACTGAGGATTGAATCAAGGGCATTCTACCTCCAAGATACACCCTATCCCTTTTTATTGTTTATTTTGAAATAGTTTCATTAAGTTGCTGAGGCTGCCTTGAAGTTTGTGGTCCTCCTATCTCAACCTCCTCAAGTACTAGGATTACAAGCATGTACCACCAAGCCCAGGTCCTACAAAAGCTTCATATTATTTCTTACTAGGATGTCTCCTTCTTTGCTCAGAAGTGTCTTGACAGTTCTTAGCCTTTTATTTTCCTATATAAGTTACAAAATCAGATTGTCAGATTTCACCAAAATATGTTAAGATGTTGGGACTTTAATTGTGGTTACATTGTGTCTATAAATCAACTGGTGGATAATTGACACCTTTTCAATATAAGATACAGCAATCCATGAAATGGGATATTTCTCCATTTATGTAGATTTTTTTAATGTCTTTCAAGAGAGTAGTCTAATTTTTTATGATCTGCTCTTGCTCGGTTTTAAAAGATTTATTCCCAGATTCTTTATACATTTTTTTGCTATTAAAGTGGTTTCTTTAAATTTTTTTTCTAATTGTTTCTTGATGGTGTCCAGAAATGCACTTTACTTGTAATTTAATCATATATGTAGGCACAATGCACCACTCTCATTATTTTGAATAATTTTGGGCACATTTTTTCTCTAAGTAAATAATCATATCACATTAAAATTTTTGTTTTCTTTTCTTCCTTCGTATTCTCTAGTGTAATGTGGAGTATAAATGGTGATAGTGCCAGGCATGGTAGTGCACTCCTGTAATTCTAGTACTTGGGAGGCTCAGACAGGCTGATTGCAAGTTCAAGACCAGCCTCAGCTACTTAGCAAGACTCTCAAAAACTTAGTGAGACTCTATTATAAGGCAAAAAATAAAAGGGCTGGGGGTGTAGTTTGAGGTAGAATTCCCCTAGGTCCAATCCCTAGTAACACACATATATACACATAAACACACACACACACACACACACACACACACGCACACACACACGCATGCACGTGGTGATGGTGGCATGCTTATTCTTCTTTTAACACAATATAGGAGATTTTTTTATAAGGTTTTCATATTCAAAATGATAGAGGTTTTTTCCCTGCTGTGTGTGTGTGTGTGTGTGTGTGTGTGTATGTGTGTGTGTGTGTGTGTGTGTGTGTTACTAGAGATTGAACCCAGGGGCATTTTATGTCTGAGCTATACCCCCAATCCCTATTTTATTTTATTTTTTTATTTTTGAAACAATGTCTCATTTAGTTGCTGAAGGCCTCACTAAGTTGCTGAGGCTATCCTCAAAATATGATCACATGATCACAAGTACTGAGATCACAGGCATGTACTGCCATGCCTAGTTCCTTCCTTTTTTTGTTGTTATTTTAAATAGGGTAAGGATGTTCTATTCCTACTTTTTCTTGAGGTTTTGTTTTTGTTTTTCATTGAGTATGTAATTTTGTTCATAACCTATAGCGATGATAAAATAGTGTTTCTGTGCTCTTATTTCTCCTTTTCTTTCACCGTTTACAACTCCTTACTTCTCTGGTTGCATTTAGTGTTACTTTAGAGCTACCTTTCAGTTAATTAATTCTCTCTTTAGCTTTCTAGTTTGAAATTTAACCTGTGACTTTTTAATTTTACCAATTTCATTTCTAAAAGTTATATGTTATTTTCTCCAAATCCCCTTGATCATTTTCTTTTTTTTTTTTAATTGGGTGCATTGTAATTTTACATCATAGAGGGATAACAGAGTATTAGAAAAATATATGAATACACTCTTATTGCCCGTCCCACCATGTCTCCCTCTCTTTACTCTTCAAGTCTTTGAAATTGGAATTGACAATTTTGTAGATGTTCATAGTATTATTTCCATTATTGCATTCTTTATGACTTTGTTCCCCCCCTTCCTTGGTCACTCTCCTAGAGTCTCTGCTAATCTATGTGAGGTTATCAAATATATTGTCAAATATATGTCTAGCTTCCACATATAAGAGAGAACATACATCTACTTGTTCTTTGGAAGTGGGTGTACCCACTTAGCATCATATTCTTGAGTTCTGTCCATTTTCCTGCAAATCTGCCATGTCATTTTCATACTTTCTTGCAACTTGCTATTGTGAAGATCACTTTTTTTACTTGAAACATTTAATACCTCGGCATCTATAGTCTGTGTTTTATTTTTCTAATATGTAAACCCTTCAGAGTCTAAATATGACTCTTGTAATTTGTTTCCTTTCTCATTTTATGGTAAAAAGTGTCCAGGTAGAAAAAATAAACCATACTAGATATTTCAAACAGAGAGAAATTAATATAGAAAGCTTGTTATACAAGTAAAATGGCATGGAAATTTTAAAAAAGAAAGGTGATGTTACTTAGATATTAGTAACTGTCAGAAGCCAGTATTATTTCTAAGGTTGAAAAAGGAAAGGTTAAGTAATATCACACAGACCCCATGGAGTACAATGAGGCCAATGCTACATTAGCATCACTGTTCTGATTACTGCTGCTACTACTATATAGGAAAACTAAACCTTGTACTCTGACTCTACAAGAGCTTGGAGGTCTACAGTCCCATTGAAATAGCTGGATTTGTTGCTGATGCCTCAGGGGCCCAAGGTGCCCTTCCCACCCTGCTGATACATCTGTGCTGCTACTACATCAGACTTCAGTGACTTGCATGTTCCTGTCATTGCCAGAACCTAAGCAAAAAGGAAAGTAGTGCCTCTCCTCCTCCCCTCTCTAATCTCTATTTTCTTCCCTTGGAAGAACCTGGCCAGAAACAAATTAACAAGGAAGTTTAGGAAAGGTGGTTTTCAGGCATGCAGTTCCCTTGCAAAACAGAATAGCAAAGAAGTTTGAAAATGTTTCTGAATACTAGCAGACAGAAATCTAATAATCCCTTGCATGATCTTTGATTGAGTTAAATCATTGACAATTTAATCAGCAGAAAGCCTCTGGGTTAGGTTTTCTAAAAGCATTAGGATGCTTTCCTTCAGAGACAGTTCTTTGTAATACACAACTCCAGTGCAGTTATTTGTTTTTAGGGTAATCTTTCTTGGGTGTGTATAGGGAAACTATGTTGCACAAGTGTGTCTAACTGGTTTTCTGCATATTTTCATGTGTTTGTTATTTGTCTTTACAGTATTCTTTTTATATTTATTTATTTATTTATTTATTTATTTATTTTTCAGTACTGGGGATTGAACTCAGGGGCATTCTACCTCTGGTCTTAGCTTCCCAAATGCTGGGATTACAAGCATGCACCATCACGCCCTGCTACAGTATTCTTTTGTATGCTTATCTTTACCTTTCCTGGTATTAGCCAATCTGGCTGTCTTGCTTTATCTTGTTTTCTCTCCTTCCCTGTTCCTCCCTATTTTCTCATATATCTTCTAACTTCATAGACAGCAGTTTTGACGACATTTTTCTATCGCATATTGAATTTACTGAAATGTTTTAAGTTCTCAGTTCCTAATTTAAAACAGAATGAACAGGTGATTTCATCTTTCTTTACTTTAACAAAATTATTTTATTTCACTTTTGGTACTGGGTATTAAACTAGAGACATTCTAACTCTGAGCTACACCCCACTCCTTTTTATTTTATTTTATTTTATTATTATTTTTTTTAAATTTGAAACAGGGGATTGTTAAATTGCTGAGGTTGGGCCGGGCGTGGTGGCGCACGCTTGTAATCCCAGCATTCGGGAGGCTGAGACCGGAGGATCCGGGTTCGCGGCCAGCCTCAGCTACCTAGTGAGGCACTCTGCAACTTAGTGAGACCCTGTTTCAAAATAAAGAATAAAAAATAGGGCTGGGGGTATAGCTCGGAGGTAGAATGCCCCTGAGTTCAATCCCCAGTACTGCCAAAAAAAAAAAAAATTGCTGAGGTTGGCCTTGAACCTGTGATATTCCTGTGTCAGTCTCCCAAGTACTGGGATTACAGGCATGTGCCACCATGCCTGGCTCCAAGTTCATTTTATATGTGGAGCCATACTTGAGTTTTCTCCTACCAAAAGCATAGGAGAAAAATTTCCTCTCCAATGATGCACAAAAGTTACTATCATAGGAACTTCATTAGAAATAGAATGAGTAAGTTCCATGAGCTAAAGTAAAAAAATACTCCAAATGCACTTGTGTGTGTGTGTGTATGTATGTGTGTGTGTATGTGTGTGTTTGTGTGTGTAGTACCAGGGATTGAACCCAGGGACATTCTACCTTCAAGCTATAACCCCAGCCCTATTTTATTTTCTATTTTGAAACAGGGTCTCACTAAGTTGCCAAGGGCCTTGCTAAGTTGCGGAGGCTGGTCTTGAACCTGAGATCCTAGTGCCACAGCCTCCCAAGTACTGGGATTACAGGCCTACACCACCATACCCACCTCTCCAGATGCATTCTTTTTTTTTTTTTTTCAGTACTGGGGATTGGACTCAGGGGCATTCTACCTCCGAGCTATGCCCCCAGCCCTATTTTTTATTCTTTATTTTGAAACAGGGTCTCACTAAGTTGCAGAGTGCCTCACTAGGTAGCTGAGGCTAGCCTCGAACCCGGATCCTCTGGTCCCAGCCTCCCAAATGCTGGGATTACAAGTGTGCGCCACCACCCCTGGCTCCAGATGCATTTTTGATCTGCTTTTTTGACCCACATTTTAGTTACCTAGGTTGAATTCATGCTTCTTTTGCCAGGCATTAAGAAGCAAGGGGAAGAATGAGGTGGAGATCTAGACTTCACAGGTATAATTCCATACACTTCATGTCTATCTTTTTGTTTTGTTTTTTACATTTTTTAAATTGATGTATTGTATTCATACATCTTTGTGAGGTACAAACTGTTAGAGGAAAACATGCACACAGCACTCATTTAACCTTTCCCCAATTCCCACCCCATTCCCTCCCCCTGCCCTCCTTCTCATGTTCTGTTTAGTGACTTTTACATGTTTGTGAATATACTTCATGTGCATTAGAGTGGTCCCCCCCCCATCACTTTCGTTGCTCATCTAAGAATTCTCCTTCTTTGTCTAGAGTCCCTCCTATGACCCACTTTCTCCCTAGCTTCCACATATTAGGGAGAGCATAGATGTTTTACTTTTTGTGACTGACTAATCTCACTTAGCATGTGTTCCAGTTCCATCCATTTCTCTGGAAATGTCATGATTTTTTTTCCATCATGTACATATCCATCATGTACATATTCCATCATGTACATATCCCATAGTTTTGTAATCCATTCGTCTATTGATGAACATTTTGGTTGGTTCCATAGTTTGGCAATTGTGAATTGTGCAGCTATAAACATAGATACACATACATTAGTCTGATAGTTTGGTTTCCATTCTTTTGGGTAGATACCCAGAAGTGGTATTGCTGGATCATATGGTAGGTTCATTCCCAATTAGTCTGAGGATCCTCCATACTGTTTTTCAAAGTTGTGTACTAATTTGCAATCCCACCAACAATATATTAGAGTTCCCACTTCTCCACACCCTCAGGATTTGTTGTTGTTTGTGTCTTTAATGATTGCCATTCTAATTGGGGTTAGGTGAGATCTTAGGGTAGTTTTGATTTTCATCTCTCTGATTACTGCTGATGTTGAACATTTCCTCATACATTTATTGGCCATTTGTATTTCTTCTTTTGTGAAGTATCTATTTAGTTCACTTGACCATTTTTTATTGCGTTATTTGTTTTCTTAGCAGTGAGTTTCTTGAGTCCTCTGCATATTCTAGATATTAGTCCTTTATTGGAAAAGTAGTTGGCAAAGATTTTCTTCCATTCTATTGGCTCTCTGTTGAGGTTCTTGATAGTTTCCTTTGCTGCACAAAAGCTCTTCAGTTTAATGCAATCCCATGTATTGATCTTCCTTTGAATTTCTTGTGCCTTTGGGGTCTTATAGAGAAAGTTTTTACCTATGCCTACCGTATGTTTTGAGTGTTGGACTTACGCCCTCTTCAGATAGCTGCAAGGTCTCTGGTTTGATTTTTAGGTCTTTGATCCATCTTGATTGACTTTTTTGCAGGGTGAGAAAGTGGAGTTTATTTCCAGTTTTCTGTATCGGGTTAACCAGTTTTTCCAACACCATTTGTTGAAGAGGCTATCTTTTTTCCAGTGTGTTTTGGCCCCTTTGTCCAAAATAAATTGGCTATAAGTGTGTGCATTTGTTTCTGGGTCTTCTATTCTGTTCCATTGGTCTATGTGACTTTTTTTGTGCCAACACCATGCTGTTTTTATTGCTATGGCTTTGTAGTATAGTTTGAAGTCAGGTATTGTGATGCCTCCTGTGTATTTTGTATTTCTTGTTGCTAAGAACTACTCTGGCTATTCTGGGTTTTTTTTGTTGTTCCAAATGAATTTAAGGACTGATTTTTCTATGTCTGTGAGAAATTACATAATTAATTTAATGGATATTGCATTGAATCTTAGATCACTTATGGAAGAATGCCCATTTTGATGATGTTTATTCTGCCCATTCAATTGCATGGAAGATCTTTCTTCTAAGACCTTCTTCTAAGTCCTTTCTTCTAAGATCTTCTTAGATTTCTTTTTTTCAGTTTTTTATAGTTTCCCTTATAGAGCTCTTTTACCTCCTTGGTTAGGTTTATTCCTAAGTGTCTTCTTTTTTTCGGGGGTATATTGTGAGTGGAAGTGTTTTCTGGATTTCTTTTTCAGCAGATTATGGTTGGCATACAGGAAAGCTTCTAG
>PVLC010010067.1:28066-51880 GCA_004027655.1 Graphiurus murinus
TTTTTTTTTTTTTTTTTTTTTTTTTTTTTTTTTTTTTTTTTTTTTTTTTTTTTTTTTTTTTTTTTTTTTTTTTTTTTTTTTTTTTTTTTTTTTTTTTTTTTTTTTTTTTTTTTTTTTTTTTTTTTGGTCTTCTAAGTATAGTATCATGTCATCTTCAAATTTTTACTCCTATGATTTCCTTCTCTTGCCTTATTGCTCTGGCTACAGTCTCAAGTTCTATATTGAAAAGAAGTGGTGATAATGGATATCCTTGTCTTGTTCTTGTTTTTAGTGGAAATGCTCGCAGTTTTTCCCCATTTAATATGATGTTGGCTGTGAGCCTATTGTATATTGCCTTTATGATGTTGAGATATGTTCCTTTTATTCAATTCTCTGCAGTGTTTTTAGCATGAATAGGTGCTGGATTTTATGTTTTCTCAGGATCTATTGAAATGATCATGTGATTTTTGTCTTTGGTTCTGTTTATGTGGTGAACTGCATGGATTGTTTTTCATATGTTGAACCAGACATGCATCCGGGATGAACCTGTCTTGGTCATGGTGTATAATTTTCTTGATGTGGTTTTGAATGTGCACAGCTAGTATTTTATTTAGCAGTTTTGTGTTTAAGTTCATCAATGATATAGGAGAATAGTTTTATTTTCTTCAGCTGTCTTTATTTGGTTTTGGATTTAATGTGATGTCAGCTTCATAGGATGTATTTAGGAGAGTCTCATTTCTTTCTATTTCATGAAATAGGTTGAGGAATATTGGGATTAGCTCATCTATGGAGATTTTATAAAATTTACTTGGGAAACCATCTGGTCCTGGACTTTTGTTTGATGGTAGGCTCTTTATTGCTGCTTCAATCTTTTTTATTGCTCTTGTTCGGTTTAAGTTTTCTATATATTCTTGACTCAATTTAGGAAGGTTTTATGTGTCTAGAAATTTGTTAATTTCTTCAAGATTTTCCATTTTTTTGGAGTATAGTTTTTCAAAGTAGTTTCTGATAATCCTCTGGATTTTCACACTGTCGGTGGTAATATATCACCTTTTTCATCTATTTTAGTAATTTGGGTTGATTCTCTCTATTTATTTTTATTTTTTTCGGTACTGGGGATTGTACTCAGGGGCACTCTACCTCCAAGCTACACCCCTAGCCCTATTTTTTATTCTTTATTTTGAAGCCGAGTCTCACTAAGTTGCGGAGTGCCTCATTAGGTAGCTGAGATCCTCAGGTTTCAGCCTCCCAAATGCTGGGATTACAAGCGTGTGCCACCATGCCCGGCTCTCTCTTTATTTTAGTTAGGTTCACTAGTGATTTTTATATCTTACTTATTTTTTCGAGAAACCAGCTTTTGGTTTTGTTGATATTCTATATTTTTTTATTCTCTCTGTCACTGATTTCTGCTCTGTTTTAATAATTTCCTGTCTTCTACTTGTTTGGGGGCTAGACTGTTCCTGCTTTTCAAGGGCTTTGAGATGTGTCATTAGATTATTTATTTGGTGATTTTCTGTTCTTCTTATGTGGGAACTCAATGCTTTGAATTTTCCTCTTAGTACTGCCGTCAAGGTGTCCCAGGGGTTTTGATACATTGTGTTTCTGTTTTCATTTGTTTCTAGGAATTTCTTATTTACTCACTTTACATCTTCTATGACCTATTCCTCTTTCAGCAATATGATGTTCAGACTCCATGTGTTTATGTGGTTACTCTGGGTCTTCTTATAGTTGATTTCTAATTTCATACCATTGTGGTCTGAAAAGACATAGGGGATTATGTCACATTTTTTGAATTTGCCAGTGCTCTCTTTGTGGCCCAGAATGTGGTCTGTTTTGGAGAAGGTTTCATCATCAGCTGAGAAAAATGTGAATTCAGCTGTAGTTGGGTGAAATATTCTGTATATGTCTAAGAGGTCCATTTGTTTTATGATGGTCCTTAGGTCTGAGACATCTTTACTGATCTTTTGTATAGAAGATAGATCTAGTGGTATGAGAGGTGTGTTGAAGTCTCCCAGTATTATTGTATTGGGATCTATGTATAACTTAATATCATGAAGAGTTTGTTTTATGAAAGTGACTGTACCTATGTTTGGGGCATAAATGTTGACTATCATTATTTCCTCTTGCTGAATTATTCCTTTTACCAGTAAAAAATGACCTGCTCTGTCTCTTCTGATAAGCTTAGGCTTAAAGTCTAATTTGTCTGATATCATAGTTGCTACTCCTGCTTGTCTTTGAGTTCCATTGGCATGGATTACCTTACTCCAGCCCTTCACCTTTAGTTTGTGGGAATCTTTGCTTATAAGGTGTGTTTCTTGCAGGTAGCACACAGATGGATTCTGGTTTTCAATCCATTTTGCCACCTTATGCCTTTTATTGGGGAGTTGAGGCCATTTATATTCAACATGATTATTGAGAGATGATTTTTAATTCCTAACACTTTGAGTTTTAACTTCTATTTGAAGTAGTGTTTGTTCTTCTTTGCTCTTCATTGTTCTATCTTCTGGGTTTTGTTCTGCCGCTTCAGTTTTTTGTTGCTTTGTTCAATTTTTTGCTTTTTTTTCTCATCAAGAAGCTGCTTTCATGGCAGTTGTGTTTCAAGTTTTACAGTGCCTAAGATGTGCTGCTTCCCTCAGTTGCCATCTTGTTGATCTCACCTTCTATCTATTAAATCATATGTTTATAATATTGAGAGCAGGGTACTAGAAGGGATCAGCTACAGTTCCTGAAAAGTTCAGAGCTATGGATTCAGTATAGACCACAGACCTAGGCCCAGCAATAGCCCTTATTGCTGAATCACCCTTGGGAATGGATTGAAAACTTAAGAAACTTGAGAAAGTCCCTTCAGTAGATAGATGATTTCTGCCCCATATTACCTCCATCTACTCATGAGCTGTGGAGAGCACTCTCCAGGCACAATTTCATTGTTTTTCTTTTTCCCCTTCCTTCCTTCCTTCCTTCCTTCCTTCCTTCCTTCCTTCCTTCCTTCTTTCCTTCCTTCCTCCATAGTAGGGTTTGAACCTAGGGGCTTTCTATCTCTGAGCTACCCCTCCAGCCCTATTTCATTTTTTATTTTTAAACAGGGTCTCACTAAGTTACTGAAGGTATTACTAAGTTGCCAAGGCTGGTCTTGAACCTGTGATCCTCCTGTCTCAGCCTCCCAAATACTGGGAGTACAGGCATTTACCACCACTCCTGGCTAATTTCATTCTTAATTTAGTTAGTTTTGAGGTTGGGACAATTTCACTGTGGTTCTCAGAATAAAACAGTCTTAGAGTTCTTTGAAACCACCTGATCCAACTGTCAGTCTATGGACAGAAATACTGATACTATAACAGACTCATCCAAAGTCAATGAATTAGTTACTGGCAAAGCCAGAAAGAGTAACTTACTCTTTCTAGAAGCCATTTCACACTTCAGGATGCCTCGCAGAGACTGGCTATGCACAAATACATAATAATTATCAGTAAAAGTCACATTTGGGAAAGTAATACAAATCTTGAGCAGGGGGTGGGGGGAGTAGTCTAAAATGACTGAACTCCACCAAGTAGTCTGTAGGTTAGTTAGCCACTTGGAAATTGGGATCAAACTAAAGGATGGATTTTCTGGGCAACAACCAAAGCAGTAGTCTCTAAGGGGTGCTCACAAGCTGGCACCCTAGTGTCAATTAGAGAAACACTCTTTCTCTGGGCCGGTGTAGCCCCTTGAGAATAGAAAGACACGCCTCCCTGCAGGTGAACACAGACAGTTTCCATCCGCATGTAGCAAGTGGAGAGTGAGATGGATTTTAAGGGCACTAATTTTCTCAGTGTTAATTCTATAATCCCCTGAAACAGTCTGCAGTGACAGAGGTCAAAGAGAGCTCTGGAGCTGGGCATGATGGTGCATGCTTGTAATCCTAGCACTTGAGAGGCTGAGACCGGAAGATCCAGGTTTGTGGACAGCCTCAGCTATTTAGTGAGGCCCTTGCAACTTAGTGAGACAGTATTTCAAAATAAAGACTAAAAAATTAGGACTGGGGGTGTAGCTCAGAGGTAAAATGCCCCTGGGTTCAATCCCCAGTACTACAAAAAAAAAAAAAAAAAAAAAAAAAAAAAGAGTTCTGGTGTTTATTCTGTGGATAGAATGTGGATAGAATTTCCATTTCTGAGACAGCTCAATACTTCCTTTCTCTTCATTTTCCTATGGGCAAGATTGGCTTTGAGGTCAATTGATGAATTTGAATCTTTGCTCTGTCTTAGCTGTATGATGACTTCAAAGCCTTCTACCTCTGAGGCAGGAGCCCAGCTATGTCCTTGAAGACAACTCTTGGCTAAAAGTGGAGGGACAAGATAGGAGAATAAAGCTCTCTTTGCAGCCCCCACCCCTGAGGTAAACAAAAGAGGGCCTCTTGCAGCAGCTAAGACCACAATATAAGGCAGTTAAGTACAGCAAGGCATGCCAACCAGTCGCAATCACATGGAGTCGAAGATGGCACCATTCAGTGCTGGCCACGTGGAGGCTAATACAGGAAATCTAGCTCAAGAAGCAAAAATGAAACCTGACCTGATTCCACATATTGTATCCCTATTTGTTATAGATCCAACCAAAACCTGTCTCTCTCAGGCTATCCAATCTGTATGATGATACCATTTGGGGCTCAGACCCGGATCTTTGCTCACGGGACCTCCACTAGTGAATAAAGAAACCTGCCATCCTACTGTGGCCTCTGTCTCTTGTTCTCCATGGACCAAGTTTCCTGTAATACCTTCTGAAATTCCTTTTCCTTATCTGAAAAATGGGCTTTGTGATAAGGATTAAAGGAGACTATGCAGATCAAGTGCCTGTACAATCAGGGAGGCGTGTGGGGGGGTGCAGGGGGTGCCTTCACCTTCCTCTCCACTCCGCCTCACCCCCATGCAGACAATCTGCTGCTCCTGGCCTATTGTATCTGTGCTACTTACACATCCTTAGCTGCAGGCCCAGAGAGGCCAGACACCTGGATGGCTGACTGGCAGGGACCAGGATGATGCCTGAGGTTTGCCTTTGTCCTTTGGGTACCACAGTTCTCATGCTTTCTAGCTTCGGTCCTGCTAAATTGAAATCCCAGGGAAATTACCCCTAGGAATGGGTACCTTTGTATACTACAGAGTGCACCTACTTATTTCTGAGAAGGAAGACCATTAGAGTGGTTAAGAGTGAGTGTTGCCAATAGAGAGATGTGGGTTCAAATCCTGGCTCTAGTTTTTACTATTTGGCAAGCCCTGGGCAAAAGTCAGTCACAGTTGACCTCAACTGTAAAACTGATACTGTTAGTTTGTATATCAGAAAGTTTAAATAAGATAATTTCCTGGTACTTAAAAACTACTCATAAGCATAAACTATTATTATTATTATTTTTTTTTTTGCAGTACTGGGGATTGAACTCAGGGGCATTCTACCTCCGAGGTATACCCCCAGCCCTATTTTTTATTCTTTATTTTGAAACAGGGTGTCACTAAATTGCGGAGTGCCTCACTAGGTAGCTGAGGCTGGCCGAGAACCCGGATCTTCCGGTCTCAGCCTCCCAAATGCTGGGATTACAAGCATGCGCCACCACGCCAGGCGTAAACCATTATTATTATTAGAGGATTGACTCTGTCAAGTGTCCTTGAGATGCTCTTAAAGAATCCCCCCAAGAGGCAGAAGGGGGCAAACCCTGGCAGTCCCTGGGTCCAGTGGTGACTGGGGTCAGGAACATCAAGCTGCAATGACCTAAGTCCCTGTGTGTGTTTGTCCTGTTCAGCTTCAATAGTGTGAGTTCACCCAGAACTGAGAATTGTCAGATGGTCCGAGAGAGGCGTCTAGGGACAGATACAGAAAATGGTCATCACACAACCCACCGCGATTAGAAATGCTGAAGTTAAGGGCAAGGCATGGAACTTGGATGATAACACAAAAGAAATAGAAGACAAACGTACAATAGTAACAGGTCCACCTTCAGGGCGTGAAGGCCACACCCAGGCCCTCTCCCAGGTCTTGTAAGGAGCCAGGGATAAGAATCACACTAGATACACAATAGCCCTAATGACTGGGGCTATGAAGCTTCTTCTGGGTGATCCAGAAAGCAAAACCAGAACTCGTACCTTCACTAGCCCAAGGATGAAGAGAAGTGACTTGAATTTCCATGCATTCAAGCATCCTATCTTTTTTCTTCACAAGGGCAACAGTAGGAGCCCCACATACATAAGCAGGAGCCAAAGGAAGGAACCAGCAGGATGAGTAAAGGACCCTAGATGACACGCAGTCCTTCCAGTTTGGTCCCCTCTCAATCAGTAAATCTCAAAAATAAGGGCTCACTATTGCTCTGAGCACACCTCAAAGCACCTCCAGAGTCTGGATGCCAGGCCGAGCCTGCCGGTGTGGTGCCGACCGGGGCTGCTGGGGTGGAGGGAGATCTGTTTCTCTCAGGGTCATCATGACCCATCACTACTTCCTTCCAAGTCTAGAGTCGCGGGCAATGGAATTTAGGTCACCGCAAGGGGAGAGGCCAAGCCTTCCTTCCCGGGCCCTACTCTGCAGGGACAGAGGGAGGCTGCCGGCGCCGGGGCGACCGCCCCGCAGGGGACCGCGTGTCCCGCCCTCCCGGAGCCGGGCGGCGAGGTGGGGCGAGCGGGGCGGCGGCGGCGCGCTCCTCCGTGCGCCCGGGTGGCGCGGCCGCGGCCGGCGCTCCTGCAGAGGGAGCTGTACGCCAGATCCGGCGCCCGCGCGGCGACTCCTCTCCCTCTTGCCGCCGTTTGGGCCCGCGGCGGGGAGGGGCTCCGGGCCTCGCCGACAGCTGCTTCCTGCTCGCCGCACATCTCCGCGCCGCGCCGCCAGTGTGGTCGTCCGCCCGCCGCCGCCGCCCGCGCCCCAGCCTCGCCCCGCGGCACCCCGCGCCCGCTCCGAGCCCGCGCCCCACCAGCCCTGCCCGCCCGCCCGGCCATGCTGTCCTTCCAGTACCCCGACGTGTACCGGGACGAGACCGCCGTGAGTACCCCTGCCGCACCCACCCGGCGCCCGGTCGCCGGGGCCGCCCCTGCCTGGCCGCCCGCCCGCCGCCCGCAGCTCGGGTCCCCGCAGCCCCGCGCCCCGCCGCGGCCGTCCCCTCCCCCTCGGCCTTTGTTTGCAGGAGACCCGCCGGGGGCGCGGGGCTCCTCCCCAGCGCGGGGACCCCTCTAATGGCCACTGCCTGTCTGCAGGCGGCGGAGCCTGTGGTCAGTACCACCTGGCCGCTTTCTAAAATCAATGGGGTCAAGGGCAGACGCCCGGCTAGGCATGTAAGGGACCAGGAAGGCAGAAGGTGTCACTGCTATTTGACTGGAGAAGCCTCTTGCTTAAATATGGTGGTAGGAGAAAGTGTACGCCGGGTGGGTGTACGGGTGTGTTCGCGTGAGATGATGCAAGATTTAAAAACAAAAGCAAACTTTTAAAACTTGGAATTTGGACGTCCTTGGAGTTGAAGCTCATTCATTCCGTTTTAAGCCTGCCCTGTCCATGGCCGGGTGCTGGGCGTTGGTTGCTGGGGGTGCAGAGACCCGGGCAGGAGAGCACTAAGGAAAGAGCAATTACCCCAAAAAAGCATGGCGGGGCAGGCCAAGTTTTCTTAAACATGAGAGGGAGGGAGAGGGGCAGGCCTTTTTCAGAGTAAGTTTTGTGCGGTGAGAGTTAGCCATTTACCTGAACTGCAGATGAATTCGAGATAATTATTGGGATCCAGTGAGTGAAATTTTGGGCAAACACCTTTTTGGGGGTGTAAAAATTAGTTTGGCATTTTGAGAGCTGGATTAAATCCAAATGTTGTGGTCATGATTCTTGTAGTGACTTCTCAGATTACTTAAAATAGAATCAGAGTAAAAGTACTTTTGTATAATACATTTCTAATTGTTTTTCTTTCTGTCTACTTTCATCTATTGATGCCAGAGAGTTTGTACTCTAAAGCTGGTCTCACACTGGGGCCAAGGGTGCTGAGGCATTAGATAGTCAAGCATATTGTTTTAGGTGAAGACTTCCAAATGTCTTTCTTGCATTTATGGTTTGACCAAGGGCCAGCTGGTGACCATGTTTCTTAGTCTGCACAGCTGCCTGCTTGTTAAATTTACCCTAGCAGCCCAAGAAACTCTTCTGCTCTGGGTGGAAGGGATGTTTTCTTCATGTATAGGAGTGAAGTGATCCTGCTAGAATGGGAAAGAGGGAGGATAAGTTAGAAGACCAGAGAACTGGTTCTGCGTTAGTCACTCACAGGCTGGATGACTTTTGACAGCTCTCCTACCTGCTACAGGCCTTATTTTTTCTCATTTGCAGACAATTAGAGCTGACCATAGGACGAACTTGCCTCTGCAGTAAGACTGCTGTTATGCATTCCTTTACATGGCAGGCTAGCTCTGCAGTATGCTGACAAGAGTACCTGGAAGATGTGTAACTATCCTGGCTCTGGTTCTTGAGAACCTTTGAGTTTTCAGTTTTGGTTAAAAATAAATAAATACATAAAATAAAGCACTACCCATTCGGTGCTTTGATAAGTACAGTTTTACGCCCCCCCCCCCCCCCCTTACACACACACATTGCTTCTTGCTTAGTTTTTCCCTACTCTGGGTACCAGAATCCTATAGTTCATTTATCTGTGTTCAGCAGCTCCTGAAAGGAACTTAAGTAGGGGTTTTATGAAGTTATCTAAAAGACTACAAACAAGCAATTCAGAAAGATATACTATGTATTTTAATACTGGGAATGTAGCTGGGGTCCAACCTGGATCCTGTTTGGTGTCTCCCACAGTGTACTTAGGCTAGCGCTGATAGCCTGCATGGACTTTTCCTGCAGCAAGCTTCTGGTTACTAAGCCTTAGGCTTGACTTAGACATTTGCTTAAATTGTAGCCTTTGATTCGGATAATGGGTTTGTTTCTCTGCAGCATTGCTGTAACTTTTTCTCTCACTAAGCGTCTTTCAGCCTCATGTGCAATGGTCTCTTGCAGAACTGTGAGGTTGGAGCATGAAACCCTTTTGGTGGATTTCTGCCTTCTTGGGCAGAAATTTGGAAACCATGGTGCTTCTTGCAGTGCCAGTGATGATTCTCCATCAGTGTTAATGAAAGATACTCAGGCCTGCTACAGGGGGCTCACACCCTGAAGGAAGGATGCTGGGCAAGAGGAGATCATAGAAGAGGTTGGGACTGATTTCTCTCAGGGGGAGGAGATAGATAACAGGCAAAGTGAGCCTGGGAATTGGTCAGTGAGATAAGGGAGAAAGCACATTCCTAAAGTTGAAACTAAAGTAAAGCCATAGTCACACAGGCTTGGTCAATTGTAGAACTGCATTGTGCCCAAACCTTCCATGGATGGGAAAGCTTGAATGAGGCTGAGAAGAGGTGCAGGACCAGGTTCGACAGGTCTTGCCGTATGAGTCTGCTCTTTATCTCAAAGGCAGCGGGTAAAATCTATTGATTGGTAGAGGTAAAATACGGAGCAGGATTAAGTAGTACAGTGCCTTATCAATAGGCCTCTCTTTTAAGGAGGTGAGGAATGGTTTGCAAACTTAAATCAGATGGAAGAATTAGGTACTATATAACTTGCATTCAAAGGATATGGCAATGAGACCATCCCATTTGTAGGGAATAGTCTTATAAAAAAAAAAAAAAAAATAGAGGAGAGTGTAGGCTGCTACTCCCAGGACTATGTATTGGACTGTCCTAGAGAATCAATTTCTTGACCTGGTTAAAAATATTTTTTTGATAACCTACCTCAGTCTGCTTTAAATGACAGTGCCAGGTATGGGCAGACAGGGCTATTTCCTCAGTGGTAAACACCAATTGGGAGGCAGCTTGATATATGGTGCACAGGGTTCTGAGTTCGAGTTCAGCTGTATACCTGCCTTCTTACACCAGACCCAGCCCACTTGCTGAGTGATGGAGCAGGATGTTAGATCCACAGGCTTTGGGGTTAGTTATAGGTGGGTTGCAGTCCTATGGCTTACTAACCTGAAGACCTTTGTTGATAGCTTCAGTTTCCTCATCTGGAAAACAAGTTAATAATGATTTCATGGTGTGGATCAGATGAATTAATGTGGATGAAATCTATGATACAATATTTAACTCACAGTCATCTCTAGGTAAACAGCAAATCTGTTGGCCTCTACCCTTATTAGCCTCTGAATTGTGTTTCATAATCTGTAAAATGGGAATGTTCACCACCTTCTTCTAAGGTTGTGTATATTCAAGAAATATTCATCACTTTGGGTCTAGCACTTGGCAGTACTGTCACTTATATAGTTAACATGATTTCTACTTATTTTTTTTCTATTTCTATGTGAAAAGTTTCTGTTTATGCCTGAGGACATTTTTAAGTGTCTGATCTATACCCGAGGTTGGTTGTTTTAGTCCTGGGTCTGGCTCAGCTCTTACATGGCCCTGGGCATATTGCCCAATCTTGTGCCTACCATTGTTCCTCAAAATGTCGGGTTGGAAGAACCTGTATAACTTTTTAATTTTTTTAAAATTTCATATTGCCAGGGAAAAGAAAATTGTTTTTTAAGCCTGTTTTATAACCGAGGTGTGTAAAATGTAAAAGACTTGCGGATGAGAAAATAAAAAGCGCCTACAGGTCGTGACAGTCAGCTAAACTCAAAAAAACTAAGGATTGAAAATTGGTAATTTCATGAAGGCATATCAGGAGAGATTTAGTTTGTTTTTATGGCCCTTGCTGTCTGTTGGCAGTCAATCATATAATGAGAATAGTTCCAGCGTGTTCCACTTCACCTGCCCATCCATGGCGTTGTGCTTTCCCCCAGGAGTGCTGTCACCTGGCAGCGGTCATGATGGAACTGACCATCATAGAAACAGTACTCAGATGTTCCTTTTTCCAGGAGAGTTTGCTGGAAGGAATAACCTTTACTTTCTGATATTTTAGAACAAAGCAAGAAGGAGACAAATTAAAAATTCATTTGAGATAGCGGTAATCTTCCCGACAGCCTTACACAAGACACCTTCACCAGACTGCTGGAATCCTTTAAAGATTTGATTGGAAAGATGTTGTCAATGAGGTTTCAATTAATTGGATTAATCTTCATAGTGTGAGGTGGAGAGGTTTCCTAAAGACTTTTGGATAATTTCTTTAAGCATAATCAGCTGGAGAGTGGTGATAAACTGGCCCATTTTTTTTCTGCCACTGAGCTATATAGCCAGCCCTTTTTATTTTATTTTGAGACAGGGTCTTGCTACATTGTACAGGTTCATCTCTAACTGTGATCCTCCTGCCTCAGCCCCCAGAGTAGCTGGGATTACAGGCATTTCGCCACCACACTCCACTTACACAGAGCCATTTTATTTCTTCAAATATCAGGGTAGTTTAAAATTGTAATGCTTTCATGCTTTCTTGTTATAAAACAGTGAAGGAAAGCATTTTGTAGTAGTCTGTAGTAATAAAGAAGAGCTTTAGTCTCAAAATGGTTTCATTGCATCTAAGTCAGCCTTTTTAGCTGATGACAGGATCATATGCTGCATATTAGTAACTTGCTTCTTGGCAATTGAGACTAAGAAGCAAAACTGATCATAAGCTGTGTTGTTCTACAGGGAGACCTTCTAATCATGGGCAAAGCTTAGCAAGAGCAGGAAAACCAGCACGTGTGGTGGCTCCCTCCCAGACGTGCCCTCTTCGCATGCCCACTGCATTGTGTCCTTGCTTTGCCCCGACAGCACATTTTCAAGTTCTTTAGCACAGCAGCAGGCCTTTGTTTTGTGTTGTACAGACAGAGCAGTTTCCCATTCTGACCTTTCATCTTTCTTCCCTCTCCAGTTAAAACGTTCTTTTCATGAAGAGTGGCTTGACACCTTTGAGAACCTGCCAACTTTGGTTCATGTGGTAATTTGGGCAAATGTGCTGCCAGTGAGCCAATTAGTATTTTTGTCCCTTTCCTAGTTCTCCATCACATTCGGAAAATACTATTCTAATTGGGTGTAAGCACTAAATTACCTAACACCTCTTATTGTCTTTTGCAGGTACAGGATTATCATGGACATAAAATTTGTGACCCTTATGCCTGGCTTGAAGACCCGGACAGTGAACAGACAAAGGTATAATTTCATTTTATAACTAAAGATATGCAGCCTTAGTAGCCAGCATCATAATCTAGGTGTCAGTAACTGTAGCTTTTTCTTCCTGGTGTCTTCCTAGGTTTTCTGCCATGGGATGGTGGGTTTACCTAATGGTACCACCACTTTTGGTCAAAGCATATTTAGTCCCCAGAGAAAAATCAAGTAACTGAATAGTGTTTATGGTTTGCAGTGACACTATATTTGTAAATGAAAGTAGAAGGAAGGAAGGAAACATTTTTACTAGAGAAAAGTGATCTGAAGGAAAACTGCCCAGTACATTTCCTGCCCCCTCAAAAGAAAGAATGAAAATCGTATATATTGAACAAATTTTACAAACTGCATGCTGATCTTAGGTTACTTTTTTTATTTTAATACAATAGCCAAACAAACACCAAACTATACCTAAGAACATTCTTGTAGTTTATAAAAGTAAGGGGTAGAAGGGATACTTTTTCTGTTCTGTCTAAAAACATAAAGCTTTCTGTTCTTTTGGAGAAACACATAGTATTCCAAGGACTTAACTAAAGTCTCATTTTATAAAGGAAGCTGCCCCTAAGCATTATGTCCCATGGATATTTCCCTCCTATAGAGCGGAACTAGTCATTTATATATACTTTAATTACATTTGCTTGGGAGGGAGAATGGTATTTCTCAACTTCACCTCAAATTCTTTGACTCTTTTATTCATAACCCATACTACATATTATGCATTAGAATATGTGTACTATTTCTAATATGCTTACCATTTCAGAAATTTGAGCTTCTTTAGAATCCTGGAATACATGTCCCATTTAAAAAAAGAAAAAGGTCAAGTACTCGCTAGGTAGCTTTCCAGGCCAGCCTTCCGAAGCCTAGGCCTTAACTTCTCTGTATCATGTGGCCTTTGCCACATTACACACCAGTGTTCCCTGGAGAGCTGAGTTCAAATTCCCAAGGCCATTCAGATTTTTCCAGAAAGCCTTCCCTCCTGATGTGCACCTGGCTAGTGAGATTGGGATCTCCCTGTCTTGAGAGGGGTGAAGAGTTCTGGGGCTCGGTGATTTCATGGCAGAGGAGAGAGTGGAGGCAGGAGGAGGGTGCTCTGGGGAGTAAATCCCAGGGCCATCTCTTTCTGTGCCATGCACTGGCTGGCCTGCTTTCCTTTCTACCATCCTCACCTGTTCTTTACAACTGGAGTCTCTTTCTCCTTCTTTGTCCACTGTGGAAGCTCTTGGAGTTTCTTCCTTATCCTTTGTTCCTAAAGTAAGCACAGTACCATCTTGAGACTTCCTAGTGGTCTTTACTTTTATCTACAATCCTACATTCTCTTCCTTTCCTAGTTCCCTTCAAGAAAGACAAAGGTCTTTTGGGTGAGGATACTTGACATTTGGGCTTTCATTTTTTTTTTTTTCCTTCAAAGAAGTCTTGAGTTTTAGAGATGGATGGGTAGAAATTCCAAGGTAAGGAACCAATGATTATCTTTGGGAGTGGCGAAGACTCTGGCTCTGCAGTTAAGATGAAGGGCGGTGAGGAACAGGCATGGGGTTGTTGCCTTACCTCTTAGCCACAGTTAACCTTGACCATCCAGTATCGAACTGAGCTGAAACCAAGGGATTGAGCCTGGGCATGGAGAGTCACAGACAGCTGTGTGACTGTAGTGGATCGGAAGCACCAAGGAAGAAAATTAACTTTCTGAGCATCCCTTGGAAAACTGTCACCAAGGACATGATGTCTTTGCTGAGCTGTTGGGTACAACCTGGAGTTCTCCAGCCTCTGTTAGTGATTGAGTGATTCAGCCGTGTCAGAATGACCCAGATTTTGTTTCTGTGTTGTTGAATTCACACTTTGCTTTTTTCTTGGTTGTGGCTGGTCCTGTGGATGACAAGCCACTTATTAGTGGATGTCAAGCTTCAAATTAGTGGATGAAACTGCTAATTAGTGAGCTTACAGTCAACCCCTGATAGAAGCTAATGGCACTGAAGTATACGCTATAATTTTTGTGGTATACATTTATTGGATGCTTACCGTGTGCCACACAAGAGTTTTGCATACCATCACTTAATTCTCAAACTGTAATGTAGATCTTTTTATTTTCCCCCATTTTACAGATGAAAAAACTAAGGTACTAAGTGATTGAGTTGCCCAGGGTCACACATCTAGTAGCTTTGTATCCAGGAGTGCAACCCAAGGAGCCCAGGTGATTATCAAGTTTATATTAAAAAGATAAAGGTAAAAAGACTGTGGGTGGTAAAAGCTTTGAGGATGCAGGACATAGGAATTTATTCATGTCTGTGCTTGCCATGCGGCTTTGTGAGCCTCCCGTCTGGACCGTGGGCCAGCCCCCACTTGCACAGTAACCTGTTGAGACAACATGCTGCGGGTGTTGGGGCGTGCAGCCTGTCTTCCATACACATCATTCTCACTCCTCTCTGAACAGGCTTGTCATTGATGTGGGCTAGTGTATCATCTGGGGTTGAATGGGTTAAATTATTTTGTTCTCAAATCAAAAGGTACGGTGTTTTTTTTTTCTTTGTTTTCTTTTGGGGTAGGGTGCTGAGGATTGAACCCAGGCCTCCTGCATGCTAAGCAGGTACTGTATCACCGTGCTACACATCCTCAGCCCCCAGGGTATGTTTTTTTAATGGACAGAAAAGCAGCAGGAACATTTTCTCTGGTGGTCATAAGCATATCCACAAAGGCATATTCGCCATGCCTTGGTGTGAAGAGGAAAATGTTTACATATCCTCCAAAACAAAGAAAAAGTTGTGTGTTACATTTTCAATAAAAAACAGAAGTGAGAACATTCATAACTCTTCTATACCGACACCTGAAATGTTATCAGTAGGTCTTTGATTCAATCTAGTATTTAATATACTAGATTATCCAGTTCTGACAGTGCCTGCCATTTAAGGCTTTATCCTTTATAAAAGAATGTTGGAGCAGACTTATGAACTTAGAAAATTCTCAAAAATAGGAGGGGATAGGAGCAGGGCTTGAATCTGGTGACGCCTTTCAAGCTGTCAATTCTCATGTAACCCTGTTTTATAGCAGAAGGTCCAGATCGCAGAACAAACACAACTCAGTTGATTCTCTGAAGCACATCCAACCCTGATCGGAAAATGCGACATAGATATTTTGTAAAGAAGAAACAGTAGACCAGCACTACCTAATAGATACATAATGCATATGTAATTTAAATTATTCTAGTAGCCATATTACAAAATTAAGAAATGAAATTAATTTCAATAGTATAGTTCATTTAATCCACTATACCCAAATAATTTTTTCTTTAATTCTTTGCAGTGCTGGGGCATGAACTGAGAACCTTGCACACGCTAGGCAAGTGCCCTACCACTGAGCTACACCCTCAGCTCTCCAAATCACATAATCAAGATAAAATATTAAGATATTTTTCATTCTTTTTTTAAACTAATTTTTCAAAATCCAGTGTATATTTCATGCTTAAAACAAGAAAAGCAAGTACCTGAGAATGAAAAAGAGATTTCAAGCCTACCAGGACCCTAGTAATGTCACTGTCGTAAATGAGAAGATAAAGGTCTGGGAATATAGCTCAGTGATAGGGTGCTTGCCTAGCATGAACAATGACCTGGTTCAGATCAGCCATGTTTCAGTGCACAGGAGCCACAGGTGGCTAATGGCTACCATATTGGACAATGAGGATATGGAATCATTCTTGTAAATGTGGATATAAACATATAAGTGAAAATTAAGAGACTTCAAAAAAACAGAATTTGTCACAGAAATACAAGAACAGTTTAATAATAATATAAAGAGAAAACTTTATAAAGCTATATGATTGTCTTGATTGATATTAAAATCCAAAAGGAGGAATAACTGCTTGAGC
The DNA here is from genome assembly GCA_004027655.1 of Graphiurus murinus. Lineage (NCBI taxonomy): Eukaryota > Metazoa > Chordata > Mammalia > Rodentia > Gliridae > Graphiurus > Graphiurus murinus. The sequence goes on from PVLC010010067.1 coordinate 43,973, forward strand.
AAGATGGCAAATACTTTAAAAATAAAAAAAAAGCAACTTGAACACTAGGCTAGAATGTTCTCTGTCACTATTATTTTTATGTCTTGCAAAAGCTTTGGCCAACATGATAAAACATAAACCAAAATTTGGTAGAGGAGAAAAAAAAAGTATCATTAATCATAGCTCATATAATTATGTATCCAGAAAAGGGAAATAACTGAATGCTTACTAGAATTAGTGAGTTCAGTAAAGTGACTAGATACAAAATAAACTTAAAATCAGTAATATTCTTACACATCCTCAATAATGAAAAAATAATCCATTTGATGGCAACAAGAAAAGCAAGTACCTGAGAATGAAGAAGAGATTTCAAGCCTACCAGGACCCTAGTAATGTCACTGTCGTAAGTGAGAAGATAAAGGTCTGGGAATGTAGCTCAGTGATACGGTGCTTGCCTAGCATGAACAATGACCTGGTTAGAGCTCCAGCACTTATTATAGGGGGATTTAGAAAAGGGCTAGTTTGGGGCATCATTTGTAATAGTGAAAAATTGAAAAAATTCCTTCCAACAATATTGAAGTCATTTCACGTAATATAGTACATCTTAATGAAATAGTATGAAGCTGTTAACATGTTGAGTTATATAAAGATTGCTCACTAGCATGAAAAAGTGCTTATAGTAGAACATTAAGCAAGAAAAGAATGTAAGATCACAGTGCTCCAAATGACTACAACTTAAAATACCTCTGTGAAAAAAAACTATTCTTGCTGAATATATATGGAAATACAAATTAAGCATCAAAAGTAAGATAAAGGAAAAGCTCTGGGTTAAAAACACTTTAGATATCTAAGTATGATATGCTCTTGAAATATACAAACCATAGCCAAATCTCATTGGTATAAATGGCACATCAGGCAACCACCAAAGTCTTCAGCATAAAACCTCATGAAATGCCAGAGAGGGAGGTTTACAGTCCTTACAAATGATTGGAGATGATACAGGCAGGCCCCAGCAGTCAGCCCCTCCTTCCCATTCCATAGGCATTTCTGACTTATTCTTTGCAACCTATAGAAGTTTGCATTAGTGTTGGTACACCCCAACATTTTGAGCCTCCAGTCCATTAATAGCTAGGATCTGTTCTCCCTCTTTCCCTCCACTGACATTCATCTGCATGTGGTTAACTATCCAATCTTTACCTTTCTAAATTTCCCTTTAGTATATGTGTGTACTCACTTCCCTTGTCAAGGAAGTGAACTCCAAGCTCCACACTTGGCCTTCTTTCTATCAGTTGTTCCACTGACCCCCACAGGTGTGCACTGTTCGGATCTTATTTTATCACAGGCCATGTCCCTCTCTTTCTCTGCCTGCCAGCAAACCACTCTCTGCATGCTCATCAACACAGTTGCAACCCCTCTTTCTTTTGTTACCACTCCCCACAACACCTGTCAGCATACACAAGGTCCCCAGATCACAGTGGTTTGACAATTTTTGGACTTGATGATGGTGAGGAAGCAATATTCCTTCAGAGGAAACCATCCTTGGAATTTCAAATGTTGATCATTTGCTGAGCTAGTGAGGTGCAATATGATATTGTGGAGCTGGCAGGGCAGTGAGTTGCTGCTCCCAGCCAGCCACTTGGTCATGAGAGTAAAGCTCTGAATCTACAGTGTATTGTCTTACTAACCTGTGATGGTCAGTGGGTTAGGTGTATTAAATGCAATTCTTACTTAGTGTATTTTAACCTTACAATGATTAAAATACATTAAAATACCACCCTAAATCCAGGAGCTTCTATAAACTGTTGATTTCAAGATCAGTGGTGTCCAGTTGCCAAGTCCAGTGACTTTAAAAAAATCAGTATATTGCTGTGTCCAGGGGAGGTGTGGAGACTTGTGTATACTGGCAAAGGGCCTCCCCCCTCCCCCTTGCTTTGACTCTCTGGCCTTTAGAGTTTGTTTACATTGCTTTCATTATCTGGGCAGCATCTGAGATCACTGGGGAAATATTAAATTAGTGTTTATTCTTCATGGTCTCTTCACCCATGTGCTGCTAGTCAGTCTACATTATACCTTTTGCTCCCCTTCCAGTTAGTGACAGATTCTTCTTTTCGGGCTTGCTTTAACAAACCCAAGGCTCAGATGAAAGCAGTGTCCTTAAACCTCAGTCGCCCTATTTTGCCCTCCCCCATTGTGTCTTCACTCTCTTGGATGAATATCCCAGTTTACTGAGTTGCTAAAGGATATATACACAGAGAAAGTAGGCATTCACCTTTCAAGGAATAGCTGCTTTAATTGGAATTAATTGTCAAGTCAGGAGTTCACCAAAACCCTTATCTTGGGACCTGGGTACACTAATTCATCAAAGACTGCATATAATTGACAACTAGTTTTTTTGTTCTGTTTTGATTTCCTGAGAACTGCCCTAGAAAAACTGAGAATAACGACAACACCGTTTCTTTTGTGGATCCTGAGAGAACTCTTTAACAGTAACCAGCAAAAACCAAATAAATAAATAGATTTTTTTTTTCTTAAGAGCTTCATGTGTAGTCATTCTTTCTAAAACAACTAGAAAAAAAAAATTACCATTTGTTTCAGAAAGGACCAAAGAAATACACAATACAAAACTTCTTTCCTAGGACATGGTGTGCTCTCCCTCCCCATTCTCCCATTGACTGGTTAAAAGTAGCTTTACACTTGTTGGTCAGGGCTAGGAGAATTAGAGAGTCTTGCAGGGTAAGAAGCCTGGAAGCATCCTCTCTCCCTTCCATGTCCCAACACCGTTTTTTTCCTTGGCAGGGAAGATTTAAACCTTAAAGGACTTCTGATCATCTCTAGGATATTTAAACATACTAAAATTTCTCCGTTAGGTGTTTTATAATGTCACAGAGGCCAGGGAGGACAGAGCTGGCAGAAGTAAATGGTGCCTTTCCTTCTGAGATCAATTTTTTTTGTTTTTTGTTCCTCAAGATCAACCCTAGACGTGTGGAACAGTTTGCTCAGTTCTGGTTGTAGCCTGGCTTAGTTTTACCGGGACAAGCGCTTTCCTTAGCATGGTGTTGAGCCAACCTCTGGAAGATGTAGTGTGGACCTAGGTGAGCAGGGATGCCGCTGTTGATTGCCTGGCCCCATCGGGCTACTGTGTTGTCAGACTGAGGAAGAGCCAGTGGAGTGGAAAGCTTGCTCTCAGGACTTTCAGTACCATGGAGGGCTGGTTAAATGTCTCTAAGCCAGAACAGCTATTAAAGCTGGCTATGAAGCTGAGGAACCCTGGAGATCAAAGGTAGAAAGACTGGTTTTGGTTTTCCATGTTCTTTGAAGACTTCAAGACAAACTGGGAGCCGGGCGTGGTGGCGCACACTTGTAATCCCAGCATTTGGGAGGCTGAGACTGGAGGATCTGGGTTCACGGCCAGCCTCAGCTACCTAGTGAGGTACTCTGCAACTTAGTGAGACCTGGTTTCAAAATAAAGAATAAAAAATAGGGCTGGGGGTATAGCTCAGAGGTAGAATGCCCCTGAGTTCAATCCCCAGTACCACAAAAAAAAAAAAAGAAACTGGGAGTATCCTTTTTGTGAGTTGTTCCTCTGTCCTGTGAGATCCCATGCTGTTTCTGTGGAAAGATAGAGCGTTTGCCAGATTGGGACCCAGAAGTCAGAAGGTACACACTGTAGCCCTTAGTCTTCTATTTTCTTTTTATGGCCATAGGAAGCTACATAATCCAGGGGATTCATTTTCTTCATTTGTAAGATGTGTGAAATTATGCGCATTGATTTAACCGCAAGGTATAATGACAACCAAGTGAGAAAATGTATGTAAGAAGCCATTTCACGTATGTAGCAAACAAAGATGGTGCAGTTTGGGGACTGCTGCTTAAATGTGCTGAGATGCAGACCTTCTGATGCTGCTCCCTTCTTGCTTAATCAAAATGTCAAACTTCAAAGACTCATGTCTCTATTTCATCCACAAAACCTAGCCAGATTCTCCTTTAGAATTCTAGGTTTTTCACCAAAAAAAAAAAAAAAAAAAAAAAAAAAAATCATTCTTGGCATTGATTTGTGAATAGAACTGTGACTTGTGAGTGTGGTTTCATTGTTCTAAAGTGTGCTGATTAAACTAGGCCAAAGAGTACCTTAAGGCTATTTGCTAGCATCTCTTTTAATTAGTACCTTGTGAATCTCACCTGTAAAGCCAACCTGTGAAACACCCTTCCACCCGTTCATTAACGTTTCATTCATGTAAGGACCTGGATTGAGAGTTGCTACTGTATGTCATCCCATCTTTAGTGAGACAGAAAATGCTTTAAGCAAATAGGTTGCCACATATCTCAGTCTCCAAGACTTCTTAGATTTCAAATGTCTCATTACTTCCCCTGGGAATGTTTAGCCTTATTACAGTTTGTAAACATACCTCCCATAAATCCACACTTGAAGTGTATATTTAGGGTACAAATTCCTTTTGATCTCTGGATAGAATAATTGTCAAAGGTATGAGGAAGTCGCTGATACCAAGCCACTCCTTGTAAGCACTACTTTCCCTTTTCTTTCTTTTTTTTTTTTTCTCTTGCTTTCTCTAACAGGGTTTTTGATGCAGGTAGCAGAGACTGGTTCTGGCCAAGCTAGGCAAACAGGTAATTTATGACAGGGATATGAGGGCAGCTCCAAGGATGGACTGAGGGCCAGGCTCGGAGCAGGGAGGAACCAGATACTAGGGCAGGGAGTCTCACTTCATTCAACACTGCAAACGGCATTAATGGTTTTCAGCCATTCATCCCCCTGTTCCTTGTTAAAATTATTGTATCCCAGAGACAGAGTCTTGATTAGCCAATCTTTGGATGTTTGCTTGCCCTTAGGCATGCCTCTCTGTACTGTAACAACAGAGAAGAGGTTTGGTAGAAGCTCAGGGTCTCCCTGGCTCCTCTAGTGGCGGGAAAGCTCCTTCTAGATGTTCTGTCCCACTTAGAAGGAAGGGAAAGTAGATGCCAGCTGCTCCAAAGCCACAGGCCCACTGGTATCATTCTCTCCTTTCTGCATTTCCTTCCCTTCCATTCTCTTCCCTTCCCTTCCCTTCCCTTCCTTTACCTCCGTCTTCTATCCTCAGGTAACCTTGTGTCCCCTGTGCTGAGTATTAGGTTAAGTGGGGTAGGTGCGCTGTTATAAGACAAAGAAAGATATGGCATGTGCCAAGGTGAGATTTACTTGCTATCCTTGGAGGACCAGAGATTGTAGATGGCCAAGACAGAAGTCAGTGCCAAAAGGAGGCTGAGCTGCATCTTAAGCAGAGGCTAGGACTCTACACTCCATTGGATTACTATCAGGGAAGGCTCCATTAAAAAAGCATACGCTAAACCACTGATAAAATGCTTCAAGGGATTGGCTGCCCTCAACATTAATACTTTCCCTTTAAGCAGTTGCTTAGTTTTGTTTTCAATAATCTAGTTTTTCTATGAGGAGTGCTGACATACAATTGAGTATCTTGGGGCTAGGGGTATAGCTCAATGATAGAGCACTTGCTTACCATGTTCAACACCCTCAGTTCTATCCCCAGCACTAGCCCCCCCCCCCAAAAGTCTTCTTCCAATCTATTTTATTTAGTTTTTTAAGTAGTTAATTGCCTGAAATCCATTTACTGCCCCATTCTGCCATATCGGGGGTGGGGTACACTCTAGATGTACTTCTTCTAGAGCATCTAATTTCAGTAGAAATCTATGTTCCTATCTCCAAGGTAGTTCTTAAGCTCCAGAAGATTTGAGAAAAGTGCCCTAGAGAGTACTTAGGCATGAATAGAGAATGATTATAATGCTTGGACATGAGTAGAGAATGATAATAATTCCTTCTCGGACTCATTTTCAAGGAGCTCAAGTTCTACTGGTTGCCTCACTATTTTTATAGCATTTTTGTAAATTATAGAGAGTGTTTTGAGTCTAATTTTTTTTACTGGGGGAAACTAAAACACATGTCATAATAAAGACTTCTGGGACCCTCCTGGGTGCTCTGACCATTTGAATCAGCACTAATCACGCATAGGCATGATTTGCAGGAGCTCCACTTCTGCCTTTGTAAAGTCTCAGACCTTTCTCCTTGTTTTTGTCTCTGCTGGCACTGTGTCAGGTGAAGCATGCATTGCTGAACACCAGTAGCTTCCTAACTTGTCTCCCTTCTTCCAGACTTCTCGTTCTGTCCTGTTCACTCTGGTAGTTCATGAGAACTCTTAGAAAAAGAACTCTTAGAAATCTTAGAACTGGCTTGCTCACTGGAAGGTGGTAGTAGATAGTTGTTAAATGAACAACTATAGAAGTAGAAAGCAAGCTAGGTTTGAATTCTAACTCCACAATTTTACTGGATGTGTGTCTTGTTTTTAGTCTCTCTAAGCTTCAATTTTCTGACTTGTAATTTGGGGAAAATCACCTCACATAGTAGTGGTGAAAATGAAATCAGTGTTTTTGAAGCATTCAGCAAGTGACGGGCACATAGTAAGTGCTTAATAAATGCTCACTGTTGCTCTTGTCACTGAACAGTTTAAGTAGCATGGAAATTATCTGGTTCTTGACCATCTGAAAGACCTCATCTTTACAGCTATCTGGGATAAGTTCTTTTGTAAGTTAATTCTTGGGCTTTTTATTCCCACTTTTTTCATGGTATTTGCACTGTTCAGATTTTCCTAATTTTCAGATCACTTTTAGTTGCTTATATTACTTAGAAAATTGTCCATTTCTTTGAAGTTTCACTAGCCTGTCCGTGGCTATTTTGCATTGTCATTTCTAATTTTGAGTATCTAACTTCTTTCCCCGTTTCTTGATTAGTTTAGCCAGAGCTTTGGATAAGTGTCCTTCCTTCCCTCCCTCCCTCCCTCTCTCCCTTCTTTCCTTCTTTCCTTCCTTCCTTCCTTCCTTCCTTCGAAGCAGTTCTAGGACTTAGGTTATACTTTAAATACTTAGTTTGATTTCATTTTTCATTTCTCTCTTCCTTTTTAGTGCTAGGGATTGAACTCAGGGACATTCTACCTCTGAGCTACACTCCCAGACCTATTTTATTTTTTAGTTTGAAATAGGGTATCACTAAATTGCTGAGTCTTGCTAAGTTGCTGAGGCTGTCCTCAAACCTACAGTCCTCCTATCTCAGCCTTCCAAATACTGGGATTACAGGCATGTGCCACACTGCCGCCACACTCTGCTCATTTCACTTTTCTTATCTAATGACAAACCCTGTTAGTATTATTAGTACCTTTTTCAGCCTTCTGTCGGTATGTAGCCCTCAGGCAAGCTTCTGCTCAGCTCCTCCTCCCTCCAGCTTGCTCCTGGTCATTCAATCTCGCCCTGTGCAGCAAATCAAGAGCTCTGAGGAGAGCTATATTAGTGGGGACTGTCGATTATCGGTGCCCGAAACTCAGCTCAGGCTGGCTCGTGTGAGAAGAGGAGCTATGTGATTCACAGGATTGGAGTCAGCGTGTCTGGGTATTTAGGCCCAGTCTGGTCCAGGAGTGCACATGGTATTTCTGGGAACCTGTCTCTGTCTCAGACCATCTGCTTTGCCCTGATCATTTTGTTTTCCAGTCACCTTCCTCTGTGGTTGGGAAAGATGGGTCTTTTCTCTTTAGGTTCACACAGTCCTTATAGCCCTACATCTCCTCAGATGAGATAACTTCTGCCAGTATTCAGTAGTATCTGTAACATCTGTGTTGGGTGTAGGTACCTGCTACTGGGACTCAGGATCCTCACTGAGAATGTGCACTTGCAGCCGGGCGTGGTGGCGCACGCTTGTAATCCCAGCATTCGGGAGGCTGAGACCGGAGGATCCGGGTTCGCGGCCAGCCTCAGCTACCTAGTGAGGCACTCCGCAACTTAGTGAGACTCGGTTTCAAAATAAAGAATAAAAAATAGGGCTGGGGGTATAGCTCGGAGGTAGAATGCCCCTGAGCTCAATCCCCAGTACCG
>PVLC010010068.1:0-51799 GCA_004027655.1 Graphiurus murinus
AATTTTGCTGGTTGGCTAGCAAAGACTAAAGTATTTGTTATCTTATCCTTTACAGAAAAAGTTTACTGACCCCTACTCTAGACCAAAATGAAGCCACAGATTAGTCTGTATCAACAATTAATTGGAAAACCAGGAAATCTGAGAAATTAACTTGGTTGGTTCAGCTATTATAAACAGCTAGACCAAACCAATGGATACACATTGGGATGCAGCTAGAAAGAAATGAGATTAAAAAAAAAATCCACTAGAATACCCACATATAAAATTAGTGCTATTCCACTCAAAGTAGACATCTAGAGTGATTCTATGGGTATTCTCAAACTCTCAAAATGGTCCTCAGAACTAGTTTATGAACCATGCAATGAAAATATATTATCTATTCTACTAGTATGTCTTGAATATGTGCTGGGTAGAGTATTAGAGTAAAAGATTAATAACATATTCTGGCTAGAACTTTATAGTCATATTTCATTTTGACCTTCAATGATATTTAACCAGTTTTAATCATGAGCTTTAACTTTAAATGATTTTGAATGGATTTCAAACATAAAATATGTACTCAAAATTCAGAGATTCATTTCAAAGTAAAGATATTGATATGCTGCAATCTCAAAAGAGAATTACCAAGAAATTTCAAAAATATCTGGAACACTGGCACTATTGCACAGCCTCCCAATATGATGGGGGGAAATACTCTCTAGAAGCTCGCAAGCACACACAAGCCTGATATTTTTGATGAAAAGTTCATTCTGATATTTTATGATCACACTTCACATACTTGTATAACACACCAGACGACGACCTGGCAAGCAACCAATTGCTTGTTTTAGTTGGAAGAAGGGCTGTATATAAGGGAATGAGGGAACGGAGAAAAAAAATTTAATTCCTGATAGGGGAGTTTCTAGATGCTTTGCATTTGAAATATCATAGTTCCTCCAAATTAATGGTCATATAATTTTAAGTCTCTCCCTTCTGAAACCTCCATTTATAGCTGATTTCCTCACCGAATCTGATATAGACTGCCTAGGAGTCACTGAATAAGTTAATTTCTACTAATTCAGGCCATATTTCTGAAAGAAGGATTGAGAGTAGAAGAGAAGAGAGACACAAAGTAAGAGAGACAGGAGAGAGAGAGAGAGAGAGAGAGAGAGAGAGAGAGAGAGAGAGAGAGAGAGAGAGAGAGAGAGAGAGAGAGAAGAGGCGAGAGAAATGCAAGGTAGTCCAGTGTGGTCTGTATGAGCTTTCGAGTTAGGGATTGGATTTAAAATTTGATAAAAACTAGAGGGTCAGTCCACCCTTCTTTTACCCATTTATTTAACTAAAAATGCAAATAGGGACAAATTTATAACCCTACTTATATAACTTGGTCTAATATACCGACCAAACTGATTTCATCCCTTTCAGTAATTCTGTGTTCTTGATTTCTTTCAAAACTGTCTCTGAGTGGAAAAAGAGAAATTGTACATTCAGAAACTTCTGTAATTCATTTTTATTAATTATCAGGAATCTATAGTCAGTTAATTTGATTTTTTGTGGCTTTAGCTCACATCATGCTGTTCTTACTGATCTCTGAAGTCTCTCTTTTGGGAGCATGGAACCAGGGTCTCTACCAAAGTTTTCCTTAAAGCCATATGTATGATAAATATTAGTCCAGTTATACCAAAATGTCCAACTTTTCTCAGGCCTTTGAAAATAACATTTTATTATTTATACCTTTGAGGATGCTGTCCCAATCTTTCCAATCTTTTATTTAAATGTGTTTCTGGGGATTGAATGCAGTGACCATCTATGTCTGAGCTATACTGCCAACCCTATTTTATTTTTTATTTTGAAACAGGGTCTCACAGAGTTTCTGAGTGCTGGAGCTCAGTTGCTGAGGCTGGCCTCAAATCTGTGATCTTCCATTTTTGCTGCCCAAGAATTGGATTACAGGTATATGCCACCATGCCCAACTCAACCCTTCTTTTTAAAAATAAACTCACATTAAGCAAGGTCTTTTGCTGCAAAAGGTGATGTAAGAGATGGAAAGGGCTTAAGAAAAGGTGAAGTCTTGGGGTATGGTGGTCTTCCAGATCAAGAGATGTAGTACCAATCAGTCTTCTAATATTTGGGGGAACATGGCCAGATGAATTATTTTCCATTTGGAGGCCTTTCTTGGATTTTTCAGAATAGCAGTGTAATCAAGATAGGGATACAACCTTGCAGAAATCCTTGTGGTATATTCCACCAACACACCAAAAGATTACCTTCAGTTCGCTTCCAAGAAAACACCCACAGTGAAGGAACATTTGTGATAAATAAAATCATGGACTCTTTTATGCATTAGTCTTTCTTTATCTTAAAGGCATTCATGTTAGAGTACAAAACCTCAGTAGAAGCAGATTTCATGTCATATTTTCCGATGGGAGATAAAGCTGAGCAGTTTACTTAGTTTGGGTTGGTTGGGTTTTTGACATATATTAAAAGTGTTCAGGCCGAGTGTAATGACTCACAACTATAATCCCAGCTACTCGGGAGGCTGAAGCAGAAAGATCACAAGCTCAAGGTCAGTCTCGGCAACTTAGTGAGACCCTGTCTCAAATTAAAAACTAAAAAATGGGCTGAGGTTGTAGTTTAGTTGTAGATCACTTGCCTAGCAAGCAAGAAGCCCTGGGTTCAATCCTCAGTACCCACCCCCACAAAAGTTCTGTGCAAAGAGCTGTCTGAACTTATTATTCATTGAAGATTTGTTTTGCATATTTTAAATCTTCATCCAGAAGATATAGCCCTGTTTTGGTAGAGAAAAGATTCCATACACATATGCACTAAAGATATTTTAATTATTACCCAATGAAGAAAATTTAAATGCCCTCTTTAAAAAAAAAAATCCAGATGCCCGTTGGTTTTATTTTAACCTGGGAAAGTCTTGGGTACTTTACTTTTTTACTTACACATAGGCTCTGTATGATACGGCCTTTCTCTACACAGTGGATACAACAGCTGCCTCTGAGGATGGGGATCAGTGAGTGTAGATAACTGGGGTAGTTCCCTGAAACATCTCTCTCTGTTAGTATGAAGAAATTTATTCTAATGGACTTGACACTATCTAGTGTCACCTACACTAGTGACACCTACAAATGCTAAGAGCTATAGAGACGTAGGACTAAAAGTACAATGTGGACATGATTAACATCTTAGGAGATAAAGATATAATTTATTCTTTAATAAATTCTTCATAACCAATTGCATATTTAAACCTTTCCCCTAGTATCACTGGATAGGAAAGAAGGCTTCATAGTTCTTTGGGCTTCTTCCTAACTCCTCTCATAACTTATGGACCATAAAACATCCTCCTATTTAATACTTATAACTATCATTGAGATTATAAATATGCTTATTATTATATTATGGATTACATATGATATATTGTCTAATTTTACATATGTGCATATAAAATACTGGCTATGAAGAATCTGTAGGCACTATTCTAAGAACTTTTCATGTATTCCCACACAACCCTATCAGTTATATATATATACTTTCTAAAAGGATACCTACCCTCACCTAGTCACATACAAACTAGTGCTAATAACCTATTGATTTGTTCCTGCGAGTTTTCATATTTAACTTTTGAACAGAGTCACTGTGGGTAGGAGTCTTTGGTACTGCAAGGGGCTAACAGGGGAGACATGGCAGATGGTTATTCTGGCATCCCTGAAATTTCATCCTCTTCCCTGTCATGTTGGCCATGCATGCTAGCATGCCAGATATTTCCTGGATGACTTCACAGAATGATGAACCATGGATAAAGCGCTTCAAGTGAAGCATAGCATTTTGGTTCTAAAGTATTTTTGTCACATTGCCATTTACAATAATAATTTTCTATTTGAGAAATAAAAATTGCCTACTTTTGTAATATTTTTTTGTTATTGTTTAGATAAAGGGGGTGGTGGAAGTACAAAGTATTAGTATTTCCTGTGATAAATTAACTATACATTTTATTTGGCTGGGGTCACTGTTAATTTTTATATTTGGAAGTTAAGTATTATTAAGGTGTCATTTAAAATTTTCTAAAGGCTGATAAATGGTCTTAATGGAGACCTCATCTGCAATCATGTCTATAAGCAAAAGCAATTTCATTCTTTGAGGTCTTTTTCGCATATTTGAAAATTATATAGGTTGGCCTTAGAAATCAATTTAGAGTGTCATTGTTTGAATGTGACATGTATTGAATTTTTCAAAGGAAATATACAATCTTTTCTTTTTTCTTAAACACATATTAAATCAACATCCGTAATCTAGCAGATGAGAGAAGTGGGTAAAATTCAAGAAACCACCAATTTAACAAACTGCATTGGAAAATCTTTTATTTGAAAACTTTTTCCTAAACAAATTTATAGCAAATAAACCAATCAAGCGGGTTGCATTAAAGGACACAGGCATAAGCATAATTAACCCCTCCATGGTTGTTCAAAATTGAGAGTTTTGTATTCTGGAGAAATCCCAATCAATTTTTCTTTCTCTCTCTCTCTCTCTCTCTCTCTCTCTCTCTCTCTCTCTCTCTCTCTCTCTCTCTCCTCTCTCCTCTCTCCTCTCTCCTCTCTCCTCTCTCCTCTCTCTCAGTAAGTGATACCATCTTTAAAGGAAAACTAAAAGTAAGCCTTGTGGTTATTATAAAACTCTGTGGTTATAAATTCTTCTGAATACTTTTTGAATTCACTTCTTCCTTACATTTTGGATTTTTATTTTTTCTCTCCAAAATTTACTTTTTCCTTTCTTGCCATTGCCCTTAGAAAGGCAAACTTTTCGTCTCTTTCCAAATTTAATGAGATCTTGCTTTTGTCAGTAACAAACTAATTGCTTATAAATAAGGCAATGAAAATATGCATCCCCACCCCCTGGGTATTTCCATTCACTTTCTCATCCTTGAGGTTGCCAGTTCTGATGGAACTAAATTGTAAATCAGTAAAACATTTGGTTTGTTATTAAGGAGGGTCAGACTGTAAGACAGCTGGTCTTCAGAGTTTCAGAGAATTCCTGCAAGAATTGGAAGGTGGTATTTTGGGCTGTATCTTTAAGGGATGAGTGCTCCTAGAAATAGCTGTCAGGATGTTGGTCTTCAGAGCTTTAATACCTTAATTTTCTTGTCATTTTATTTCCAACTTTCTTCGGCACTATTTTGCCTGGACAAAATTCACCCTTCAGTCAAGAAACATTTAAGATAATATTTGTTGTCAGGGAAGCAACTTGTTAGCAGAAGGTTCTTAAAGTATTTCAATTTCTTTATTCTAAATTGATGGGAAAAGAAGAGTTTTCCTCATGCAATTTATTAAAATATTTTAAATTTGCCAGTAAGCATGAGGATGCCTTACCATCTGTGGTTTCTTAACTAGATCTTATCATTGTTTGGTCAAGAGAGATAAATGAAAGGAGTCTTTGGAAAGCACATTGTAGTGTGTATATATATATATATTTGTTTACCTGACTGTCATTCTATTAGATTATGAATTATTTGACAAGGATTGGGTCTCATTAGTCTTCATATTTCCAGAGCCAGGGTGCAGTGTGTCACTCAGTGAACACTCAATACATGAAGATGAATGAATGCATGTTGAGAGAAAGTGCTAGGTCATGTTTCTAAATTCTGATTAGGACTAGACCAAAGGCACCCAAGAGACATGGTCATAGCATATCTTAAAGACTCATCAGAGAAAAATAGCAAAAGCATATGTATTACAGCATGTTTACACAGCATACTTCCCAAAGCACTAACATTATCACATGCATCTTCATAATTAGATGACATGGTATTGGTCCCACTTGGGCTTTGCACATAGTAGGTATTCAACAAAAGTTGAATGAGTTTAGGACTAAAAACTTACCAAGTGAGGAAACTGAAACAATTTCACTATGACTATTATGACTGACTTTAGGTTACAGAGTTAATATTGATTTTGAACTCAACCCTAGTCTCCAGATCTGGTAAATGTATTACATTATCTCTTAGTGATTCCCTGACCTTACATAATCTAGAGAACATTTTCTCCAGACACTTGTAAAATTTTTAGAGTTCATTAACAGTTTAATTGGGAGAAAAGTCAATATGACATAGTGTAAACTTAGAAGTATGCAATTTAAAAAATGGGCTTTTTAAATTTTATTGGTACATGGTGATAATATATATTGATGAAGTTCAGAGTGATAGAGGCATACATGCACACAATACTCATTGAGTCCTCCCCTAATTCCCACCCTCTTCTCTCCCCCTCCCTCTTTCCCATGCTTAGCACAATGACTGATTTTGATAGGTTTGTCTATGTTCATCATGTCCATTGAGATGTTTCCTTCGTCCCTCCTCCCATCTCTCTCAATTAGGTCACCTTCTTCACTCGTCTAAAGTTTCTCCTCCCTTGTCTGGAGTTCCTCCTATGTCCCATTTTCTCCCTAGCTTCTGCATATTAGAGAGTACATCTGACTTCTCACTTTTTGTGACTGACTAATATCACTTAGTATAATGTTCTCTAGTTCCATCCATTTCTCTGCAAATGACATAATTTTGTTCTTCTTTATGGCTGAGTAAAATTTCATTGTGCACACATCCCATAGTTTTGTAATCCATTCATCTGTTAATAGACATCTCAGCTGGTTCCATATTTTGGCAATTGTGAATTGTGCAGCTATAAACATAGATATGCATGCATTAGTCTAGTAGTTTGGTTTCCATTCTTTTGGGTAGATACTCAGGAGTGGTGTTGCTGAATCATATGGTAGATTCATTCCCATTCTTCTGAGAATCCACCACACTGTTTTCCAAAGTGGTTGCACTAGTTTGCAATCCCAACAACAATGTATTAGAGGTCCTACTTCTCCACATCCTCACCAGCATTGTTTTTTTAATGATTGCCATTCTGATTAGGGTTAGGTGAAAATCTCAGGGTTGTTTTAATTTGCATCTCTCTGATTGCTAATGATGTTGAACATTTTTTCATACATTTATTTGTCATTTGTATTTCTTCTTTTGTGAAGTGTCTATTTTGTTCATTTGCCCATTTTTTATTGGGTTATTTTATTTATTTATTTATTTTTGGTAGTGAGTTTCTTGACTGCTCTATGTATTCTAGATATTAGTTCTCTATCAAAGAAGTAGCTGGTAAAAATCTTCTCCCATCCTGTCAGCTCTCTGTTGAGATTCTTGACAGTTTCCTTTGCTACACAGAAGCTGTTCAGTCTAATGAAAACCCATGTATTGATCCTCATTTTAATTTCTTGTGCCTTTGGGGTCTTGTTGAGGAAGTTTTTTACCTGTTCCTATGTGTTGGAGTGTTGGTCCTATGCCCTATTTAAGTAGCTGCAAGGTTTCTGATCTAATTTCCAGGTCTTTGATCCATCTTGAATTGACTCTTGTGCAGGGTTAGAAAGTGGGATTTTTTTCCATTTTTCTGCATAAGAATAGCCATTTTTGTCAATATCATTTGTTGAATAAGCTATCTTTTTTTTCCTAACATCCATTCATGCTAAAAACACTGAAGAGAACTAGAATAGAAGAAACGTGCCTCAACATCATAAAGGCAATATACTAAAGGCCCACAGCTAATATCATATTGAATGGAGAAAAACTATGAGAGTACTCCTTAAAAACAGAAATAAGATAAAGATGTACATTATCACCACTCCTTTTCAGTACAGTACTTGAGACTCTAGCCAGAACAGTAAGGCAAGAGAAGGAAATCAAAAGAGTAAAAGTAGGAAAAGAAGAACTGAAATTATCTCTATTTTCAGATGGCATGATGTTATACTTAGGCCTAACAAACTCAACCAAATGACTTTAGAACTGATCCACAAACTCAGCAAAGTGTCTGGATACAAAAATCAGTCTAAAAAAGTCAGAAATTTTTCTGAATCCACTGAAAAAGAAATCCAGGAAACATTTCCACTTATGACATCCCCCAAACAATTAAATACTTAGGGATAAACCTAAACAAGGAGGTAAAAGACCTCTACAAAGAAAATTATAAAACATTGGAAAAAGAAATTAAAGAAGATCTTAGAAGATGGAAGGACCTCCCATGCTCTTGGATAGGTAGACTAAATATCATTAAAATGGCCATTCTTCCAAAGTGATCTATAGATTCAATGCAATACCCATTAAATTACCAAGGTAATTTTTTTTACAAACATGGAAAAATAAGTCCTTAAATTCATTTGGAACAACAAAAATCCCAGAATAGCCAAAGTAGTTTTCAGCAATAAGCGTCATGCAGGAGGCATCACTATACTTGACTAAATTATACTACAGAGCCATAGTAATAAAAATAGCATTGTATTAGCACAATTGCAGAAACACAGATGAATGGAGCAGAATAGAAGACTCAGAAGCAAATCCACACACTTAAAGCCAATTGATTTGTGACAAAGAGGCTACAAAATGGACTTTCACACTCTTCACTTGGTATCCAGGATATAACATTCTGTTGGGTTTTTCTCTGTTGGCGTAGTCAGGGCTTAGTCCATAATCCTATTTTGTGTTCTGTGTACATTCTCTCTTATGCTCTCATCCAATTTAACTGCCTCTTATGTTAGTCATTTTAATTATTACGTGACATGGGGAGGTTCTTTTTTGATCTTGTCTTAACTATATTCTGTATGTCTCATGTATGTGGATGTCCAAGTATTTTTCTATATTTGAAAAATTCTCTAAAATTATTTCTATGAAGGGGCTTCTAATACCCTTGGTTTGTGCTTCTAGACATTCTTCAATGCCTTGCATTCTTCAATGCAAGTTAGGATGTTTTGTATTGTCTCATATTTCTTGGATGTTTGGGTTGTGTTGCTGTAATGTCTTCTGTGTATTGACTTTGTTTTCAGTTTTGAATGAACTGTCTTCCAAGAGTGATACCCTGTTTTCCTTGTGGTTTAGCCTGCAAGAGTTGGTTTCTATTATGTCCTTTAATTCATTTATTGACTCTCATTTTGCTCAAAGCCTCTTTCTGGCTCTTTCTTAGAGCCTCAATTTCCTCCTTCAGTGCCTGTATACTTTTTTTGAGGCCTTTTATCCAACTGAAAATTAAAATTCAGAATTCTCCTTCTTTCATTTCCTGCAGATCAGTACTGGTAATCTCCCTTGTTGTTGAGTTGTGGGAATTTATTGTTTCTTTGCTGTTCCTCATTCTCATATTTTCAGAGTTCTCAGGTTTGTGTTTCTGTTGTCTTGGTATCTTATTCTTCTTTGTGTGTGAGTCCTATGTGTTTTTGTTATCCCTTTATAATAAAGCCTATGCTGGGAGTATATATTTGCCTCTATCAATCTGACTCATATAATGCAACTTTTGAGTTTGTCCCCCAGTGCCTCTTTAACTAGATATAGTTCTCAGTGCTGGCAGACAGGAGTCTCTGATTGGCTACAGGCTGTCATGTCCTTTCAGCCCAAACTCTGCTGGGCCAGAGACTATGATGTTCTGTTTAGAGCCTGTAGCTTACTTGTTGGATTTTAGTGCCCCACAGACAAAACCAATGCTCTACTAGTTGTGAGCCCGTGATACTGCAGAGCTCTGACCTCCAGCCTCTTGGCCATTGGGTTCAATTATAGCAAAGCTGGTGATTGCTATGTTCCCAGCTTTTGTCCCAGCTGATTGAGCTTTGATGGCCCCTGGGATACCACATCTGATTTTCTTGTTAGGATCATGTCAGGTACTGTCAGTCACTAGCATTCATGCATGCCAGACACGAGAACTCTGCTGGTGGAGAGAGTGTTGAGTTGCCACTTGTATCTGTGTTCAGGTTAAACCTTGTTGGGCCCTAGCCTCTCAGCCCCCAAGTACAGCCTGGCCAAGATGGTGCTAGTGCTGCTCTCTGCCCAAGGTGCAAGGTCTGGCAAGGAGAATTGTACAATTCTAAGCCTGGGGCTTAGGTGGCTCAGTTTTTTAGCCCCAGGCACACCACTGATGAGATTACTGGGTGGCTACAGTCACATGAGCCCTTGTTGGTCTCTAGCTTTGGTGCTTGTAGCTCCTGAACACAGCCATGTGGAAGCTTATTGCAACTCAGTGGTCTGAGTTATTTCCCACCCCATACACCATGGCTGGGTGTCCTGTGATGTTCCTTGGAGACCTTACAAGGGCTCAACAAACTGTGGACTGCAGGCCTCTCCCACCTGAATATCTCTAGGGACTATCTACTAATCCAGTTTTGGCTATAATGACAGTAGTCCCCACCTTCACCTTCACAGGGGTGATTTGAAAAGTCACAGACTCCTGTGAGTCTGTTTCTTTGCCATGCAAGTCCCTGTGGTCATGCAGGGTGGTCTCCTGCTGGGACAGTTTGTTAACTTATGGTTCCATTGAGTGCTGTCCTGATACGCTACTAGAAGAGATGGATTCAGCAGCAGTTGCAGGAACAAGCTGGGTTGTCTGGGCAGCTGGGTCCCTGTTGAGTGTAGAGCAAAACGCTGACCACTCTCCATGATGATCTATAGTTGCCAGCTTCACAACAATCCACAGTTTCTTCCTGGAGGTCTGTGAGAGTCACAGAGCTGGCAGCTGCCAGCCCTGGTGCAGCCCAGCCAAGATGGCACTACTGCCACTGCTCTGCATTTACCAGGTGAGATGTATGGAGCTCTTTATAGTTCTCTGTTCTCTCTTCTGGCTATGATTCTGTGGCATTTAAACTTTCATTGTTTTGCTGAGTTTTTTGCTGCTTTTCTTCCCTTGTGTCAGAAGCAGTCTTTCTGGTGATTGAATTCTGAGTATCAGAGTGACTGAATCATGCTGTCTCTCTCTATATCACCATCTTCCAACCTCTAATGTACAGATTTGAATAGAAAATTTCCTATTTGACACTCTCTCTTCAGATGTCTCATGGGCATCTTAAATTCCACACCTCCCAAAACTGAGCTTCTGACTCTGCTCCCCCAATTCATACCATTTGCATTTCAGAACTTCATGCTTTGAGTTGCTCATCTGAACACTTGGAGTAGCCTTGATTCCTCTCAAGCATAGGGGGTCCACATAGCTTATTGTGTAAACCAGGATACTTTCTGTGTTTCTGCTCTCTCTTCTTGGCAGCCAAGAGGTTTTGTATTTATGATGTGTCTTGGGTGGAAGTGTCCCTGCCTCTCCTGCAGTGGTGGGAGATCTCAAAGCTATAGCTGTGGGATTGTGGGCATCAAGCTTTTCCCATTTCTTTTCCATGCATAGGAGGAGTTTTTCTTCTATCCTTTCTCCAGAAGCATTAGGTTTTCACATATGTTGAGGGGGGCAAGATTTGCTATTCTTCCCCAGTAATTTAAAGTACTTCCTTCTTATGAGAGAAGGGATCTGGAAATGAATACAGGTTAGATTCTTGTTCCTTCAAAGGGGACCAATCCCTGTCTGCACACCTCTACTATCTATGTCAGCTCTCTCTAGTCTCCTATCTGCCCTCACTTTTTCTTGTGGCAGTTTGGGGCCATCAGTCTTCAGGGAACATAAACTGCCCTTTGCCTAGGGCTCTTGGGAGTCATTCCTGTGCAAAGCATGATTCCTAAACACATTGCATATATAAATTAATTCAATCATCTGATAGTAGTAGTAATATTCCTCCTATTTTGCAGATGAAGAAACTGAGGTAGAGAGGTTAAGTACTTTGCTCAGATCCTATAACTACAGAGTGGAGAAGCTTAGCTTTGCAACTGGTGATAGACTTGCTGCCCCTAATGAGTGTGCAAACTGCCAAGGGCCCTCTCTACAGACAGGAACAGAATATTTTGAGTTTGAGAGAAGATGAGACAGATTACCCAGAATGTCTCTTGGACTTCTAGTTGTAGGTGGGTCTCAGAATAGAAGTTCACAATTGCCATCTTTCCAGGCAGTCTTCTAACTTTGCATCCATTACAGGCCTGCAAGTAGACATTCAACAGAGACTCATTAATGAATAAAGAGACTTTCAGGTGAGGCTTCCCTAACAACCAGGAATAATTGCAGGTTTTGGCAAAAAATCACTATCATTTTTCTCTTCCAACAAATCACTGGGACCCTGATCCTTCTCGTGCTTCAGAATAGATCTTTCTTCCAGAGAGAGAGATGTGATGAGGATCTTTTTATTTATGTTAACTGAGTGGAATATAGTTGACTCTAATGCCAAAATTTGAAGCAAACTTTTAATCTCTATTTTTTATTATTGAGGGGTATTTCAGATTGATAGATATTGATAGAAGGGAGGTTATATTGACACACATTGTAACAAGAAAAGTCCCTCTCTTGTCCATTCTCTAAGATATTGATAAAAGGGAGGTTGTATTGAAACACATTGTAGCAAGAAAAGTCCCTCTCTTGTCCATTCTCTAAGCCAGTTTAGAAAATTGTTGGCTTGTCCAATTTGAAGCCAGCTCAGACATCTGTCACCAATAGACAAAACTGATGCTGAGTGAGGCTCCACTTGGGAATTTACTGTCTTTTCTTGGAAAATCTCCCTAGCTTTTATGCATATGTTTTCTAATCCCCCTTTCAGCTAAGTTTTACAAGTGATAACTTTAGCTAAGGCTGCAGAAACTTTGGTTATCTCATCTTTTATAAATTTGCTAGCAAAGAGAATGATCCTGATGACTTCCCTGATCTTGGGTAGTGATACTATTTTTTAAAAATTTTTCTTTGGACGGCTCAAAGGAGGTCCTAAGAGGGCTTTTCTTCTAAAACTTCAACTTGAAATAGGTAAGTGGCTGCATTTTATGGAATTTGGACTGTCAAATTTTATTAGTGGAAGTCTGTGTGACAAAAAGTGTTTCTGGACTTCTTTGAGAGTGTAGTATTGTGTAGTGCAAAACTGTCATTCAGAATCTGCCCTAGGGCTGCGTCATGGTTCACCCAGAATCCTGTACTTTCAAATTGCCATCTATGAGATTTCAGAGTTGTTTACAGTGCTGGTTCAGTTGATGTTTAATAACATGGTCTGGTATCCAGTCAATGACATGTTTACAGTGTTGTGAACAAATATTTGGAACAATGAACATCCAAAAAGAAATCCTGTAAAATCTGCATTGTTCAACCCTAAGGGAACAAAATGTCTACAAAGAACTTTTGTTTGTGATGAAGCCATGGCCAGGAATATAAGTAAGAGTTTCTAACTTTTCCTGAGTGAAAGAGAAAGCTGGTAAAGTGCGAGCTAAGAAAGTTTATGGAATTTTAAATCAGTTGTTCCTACCATAGAAAAAGAACAGCTGGAGAGGAAAATAGTTTGTGTAAAATTCCCTGTCCATATGTGGCAAGTATCATTGGTTAGAAAGAATCATCATGTTCCCCCAAAATGACATAGCAGCATAGGCCTAAGTGAAAGGTTATGGCAGATGGCAGATGTGGAGGAAGCCTTTAGTAGACTGGAAGCCCAATGAGAATCCTGTTGGATTTGATCGTTTATTTGTGTTCTATACATGTGTGTATATCCAGGCAAGGCCCAAATGTGCCTGGAGTAGGAGCCTTCTACAGGAGCTCTCAGGTCCTTGGACGGTTCTTGTTGGGAGGCTTCTGAGCCATCACAGACCTTCTAGGAGGTGCTGTTGTGTATAGCTCTCCCTTCCCATCCTTAGAGGCTTTCATGTACTTGGATGAGCCACATAGATATGGCAAATATCCCTTAAAGTGCACATTTATGCAAGTAGAATAAGGTGAACTGAAAATTGCCATTTTAAAATCATGCCTGTGGGAGAAAAAAAATGACTGCAGTTTCAGTATCAAAGTGATAAAGTACATTAGCCCTCTGGGGTCACTTCATGACCCCTCCAGATGCTCCATGGTCAGTGAAGGGTGAGAAATCAATGCCCTACCTGTCAGGGTCACTTCAGGAGCTAGTCAACTGCAGTGCATTAATTAATGCCTTCTTTCACACAGCCGGGGGCGGGGGGAATGAAGACACAGCTTCTCTGGTCTTTTATAAGACAAGAATGAGAGAATCTTTTCACTCAGTTGCCCCAAAGTAAAGGAGGCCTTGGCAAAGAAAGGGGGTGAGTCTAGACAAACTACCACAAGTAAAACAATTAAAGAAGCTGGGGGCAGGGAGAGTAGGTACAGGTCTGCTCATCAATCAAAAGTTGTTCTGCTTTGCAGATCTAGAGAGAATTAGACTTACATAGTCAGGATTAGGAAAGTTCCAAATAAACAAAGAATCTGACACTGTGAGTAGGAATCATAGAGAAGCCTTGAGGGAAGTGAAGGATGTGAAAGATGCAATAATAGAAGTGAAGGCATCAATACAAACTATAAACAGTAGATTAGACCACATGGAAAATATAATATCATTCTTAGAAGATGACCATTCCAAAAATGAATCCATTGTACATAATCTAGAAAAAAAATTCGATAGTATGAATTGGACATCGATGAGATCTGGGCCAACTTTAAAAGAGCTAACCTAAGAATAATAGGCATAGAAGAGGGATTAGAAGTTGAAACGAATGGAATAAACAATCTTTTCAAAGAAGTAATATCGGAGAATTTTCCAAACATAGAAAGAGAAGTTGACACACAGGTGCAGGAAACATATAGAACCCCTTTTAGACAAGACCAAAGAAGAGGTTCACCATGCCACATAATAATCAAGCTGACTAATGTAGAGGCTAAGGAGAGAATTCTAAAGGCAACAAAAGTAAAAGGCCAAGTGACATTTAGAGGCAAACCAATTAGAATCACTCCAGACCTCCCAAACCAAGACATAAAAGCCAGGAGGGGTTGGAATAACATATTCCAAACTCTGAAAGAAAATAACTTGCAGCAAAGATTCTCTTACCTAGCAAAACTCTCTCTCTCAAAATTGACGGGGATATAAAAACCTTCCATGACAAACAGAAACTGAAAGAATTTATTTCTTCCAAACCAGCACTAAAGAAAATACACTACAGATTCAATGCAATATCCATGAAATTACCAAGGTCACTCCTAACAGACATAGAAAAATCATCCTTAAATTCATTTGGAACAACAAAAAGCCCAGGATAGCCAAAGTAGTTCTTAACAATAAGAACCATGCAGGAGTTATCACAATACCTGACTTCAAACTCTACTACAAAGCCACAGTAATAAAAACAGCATGGTATTCACACAAAAACAGACACATAGACCGATTGAGCAGAATAGAAGAGTCAGAAACAGACCCACATGCTTACAGTCAACTGATTTTTGACAAAGGAGCCAAAAACATACACTGGAAAAAAGATAGCCTCTTTAACAAATGGTGTTGACAAAACTGGTTAACCATATGCAGGAAAATGGAAATAAACCCTACTTTTTCACCCTGCACAAGAATCAACTCAAGGTAGATCAAAGACCTGGAAGTCAAGCCAGAGACCTTGTAGCTACTTGAAGAGGACATAGGCTCAACACTTCAACACATAGGCACAGGTCAAAACTTTCTCAACAAGACCCCAAAAGCACATGGAACTCAAAGGAAGATCAATACATGGGATTGAATTAAACTGAAGAGCTTCTGTGCAGCAAAGGAAAGTATCAAGTACCTCAACAGAGAGCCCACAGAGCGGGAGAAAATTTTTGCCAGCTATTCTTCTGATAGAGGACTAATATCTAGGATATACAGAGAACTCAAGAAACTCACAGCTAAGAAAACAAATAACCCAATCAAAAAAAAAAAAAAAGGGCAAAGGATCTAAATGGACATTTCACAAAAGAAGAATACAAATGGCTAATAAATGTATGAGGAAGTGTTCAACATCATTAGCAATCAGAGAGATGCAAATCAAAACTACCATGAGACTTCACCTAACCCCAATCAGAATGGCAACTATCAAGAAAACAAACAACAACAAATGCTGGAGAGGGTGTGGAGAAGTGGGAACCCTAATACATTGCTGGTAGGATTGCAAATTAGTGCAACCACTTTGGAAAACAGTATGGAGGATCCTCAGACAAATGGGAATGAACCTACCATATGATCCAGCAATACCACTTCTGGGTAACTACCCAAAAGAATGGAAACCAAACTATCAGACCAATGCATGTGTATCTATTTTTATAGCTGCACAGTTTACAATTGCCAAACTATGGAACCAGCCAAGATGTCCATTAATAGATGAACAGATTACAAAACTATGGGATATATACACAATGGAATTTTCTCAGCCATAAAGAAGAAGAAAATCATGTTATTTGCAGGGAAATTGATGGAACTGGAAAACATTATGTTAAGTGAGATTAGTAAGTCACAAAAAGCAAAAAATCGTATGCTCGCCTTAATATGTGGAAGCTAGGGAGAAAATGGGACATAAGAGGGACTCCAGATGAAGAAGGAGAATCCTTAGGTGAGCAAAGAATTTGACTTAACAGAAGGTGATGGGGGTAGGCAGGACACCCTAATGAGCATGATGTACTTTCAGGAACACATCAAAGTCAATCACTAAACTGAACTTGAGAAGGAGGGAGTGGGGTGGGAAATGGGGAAGGGTTAAATGAGAAATGTGTGCATGTATGCCTTTATCACCTTGTACCTAACAAAGATGTATGATTACAATGCATCAATTAAAAATAAATAAGTTTTTAAAAAAAGAAAACAAGATAACAAAAAGGAAAGTTCTAGTATCACCCTAAAGCAGTACAAAATGAAAGACTCCCTGTAGAGAACACATGGTTGTCACCCCAACTTTACTCCCTATTGTACTTCAGCCATGCAGTTTGGAGAGCCAAGCAGTTTGTCAGTTGTACCCAGCCTCCTTCCCAGAGGTACAGGTTCAGGGACAGGTATGTCTAAGCCCGTTCTCTTTCTAGGGTTAGAGGTTCAGGATAGGGAGGTCTAAAGCCGATTCAGGACAATAAGATTAAATGAAAGGTTTGCTAGAGGCTTCTGGGCAGGAATATTATTACTCTTGAAACAACTTGTGGAAATCACCTTACCTGCTAGATGTGAACAAAATGATACATGATATTGATTGTTAACAATAGCTTTCCTATGTCTGTGAGGGAAACTGGCTTGAGGAGGAAACCATCTCTGTGGACAGGAGAGTGATAATGGGGAACAAAAACCTGGGACCTTGATGACATTGTTGGAATCCCTGGGTAAACCAATCTTCCTATGACATGGCTGTATTTTCAGTTTGAGTTTGATTGATGAATATTGCTGCTGAAAGCATCCTGATACACCCAATATTTTAGCAGATTTTCAGGCAAGTACCAAGGTATCTCTCTGGCTAGATCAATAATCAAGGACTAGGGATGGCCATTCTGTGCATGAAATGTTTCAATTGTACCACGTGAGCTTTCAAAGGACTGTGATACACACAACATAGTCAACTGTCATGTGAATATGACATAGCATTCACTCACAAGAACTATTTGCTTATAATAGATTTCTGATATGGTAGGATTTGTAGCCCAGAAATCAGACCCTTCTAGATGAAATTAATGATGGAGAAAGTAACACAAGTCTGATGAGATCCTACTAGTTTAGTTACAAATAGGGTTTGGAAATATCAATCAAGGTTGTCACTAGTGTGGGGAGGTTTACATACAGTCCAGAAAATCTGTATGTTTTGGGGAGAAGACAGCATCACTGACAACTCCCATTATGGAATACTATTGAGACCCTAGACTCAATACATCTCTATTCTAAGGCAAATGATGCCAAAAGTCCTCAAATTCTTGTAGGTGACGTGGGATTACAGGCATGCACCACTGTGCTCAGCTAGAAAAACTCCTATTAAAAACAACAACACACACACACACACACACACACACACACACAAAACAGTAGAAAGTCTCAGTGAAATCTATATCCTTGTTTGTCTATTTTTTCTCCTTCTCTTTTTTCTTCTTAAAGTTAGCTCCCTTTGAGCTGGGCATAGTGGTACACACTTGTAATCCCAGTACCGGAGGATCTGGGTTCTCAGCCAGCCTCAGCTACTTAGTAAGGCACTCCACAATTTAATGAGACCCTGTTTCAAAATAAAGAATGAAAAATAGGACTGGGAGTGTAGCTTTGAGGTAGAATGCCCCTGAGTTCAATCCCCAGAACTTAAAAAAAAAAAAAGGCTCCCTTTGCTTTGCTTCTGTCACCTATTGGAGGAATTGATTCATGGTAACAGGAATGAACCAAGGACTGCAGCACAGTGAACAGATTATTTTGCAAAGTCCAAGTAAGGCAACTTTGAAATCAACATTGCTAAACATTTTCAGTTATTCTCTCCATTACAAAGCTTTCTTTGAGCCTCCCAGCCGAAGTCAATCATTCTGTCCATTGTTCTTATCTCTTGTACATCTCACCTGTACTCTGTACTTCTTTTCCAAGATTGATTTCATTCTGACTTACAATATAGACTGTGGGCTGTGCTTTTTTCAACTCTGTATCCTGGTACCTGGTATAGAACTAAGTAAATAGTTCAGATTGAGTTAACACATGACTATGAGGTTGTGGAGGCATTTAGATGTCACATTCACGGTATTTACTGACCACCTACTCAGGACCAAGCACTGTGATGAGTAGGATAGTCAAAGTCTTTACCCTCACAGAGGTTTCACTCTGCTGGAGGAGACTGATAGTACACATACTATATAATCCAATGCCAGGCATCACAGTGCTAATGAGGAAATCAAGAAGGATACATACGCTGATAAAGAGGGCAGGGTGGGGTGAGATAAGACACTATTTTCGGAGAGCTCAGAGGAGATGACAAGAGGTAAATGAAGTCACTCAGATATCTGAGTCGGGTTCTCCAGGGAGAGGAAAAGGCAAGAATAGAATAGCAAAAGGCCAATGTGGCTAGCAGGAGTGGTCAGAGAAGAGGTTGAAGCCAGCAAAGCCAGCTTATCTAGAATCATATAGCCCTTGCTAAGGCTCATTTCTAGTATGAGGAGAAGGTTTGGGAAGGAGGACACATGATCAGATAGCCATTGTTAAAAGGTTCTCATGGATGCCATCCAAGCTGGATTGTAGTGAGTATAAGAGGATGCAGTGAGACACATTTGGAGAAAACAGCTCCAAGAGAAGTGGACTACAGCAATGAGGATGGTGAGTGGTGGTTAGATTTGCAGTATAGTTTAGAGTTCAAACTATCAGGACTTATTTTGAGCTATTAAACTCCCCTGTTGTAAAGTATGCACTTTATAGAAGTTACTCCAAAAGGAATACTGATACTTGACTGCTCCAGCTATAATCTAGTAAAGAATGGCTTTCAAATGTTTAGGTCTCAAGGCTCTTTATTTATTTTTTTAATTAATTTTTTTTGTGTGTGTGGTACTGGGGATTGAACCCAGAGGCATTCTACCTCCAAGCTACAACCCAGCCTGACTTTTTCATTTTGAAACATTGTCTCACTAAATTGTTGAGGCTGGTCTCAAACCTGAATTCCTCTTGTCTCCGCCTTCCAAGTACTGGGATTACAAGCCTATGATACCACACCCAGCTCTCTTTATACTTTTAAAAATTGAGAATCCAGAAAGCATTTGTTTATGTCAATTAGATCCATTGATAACTGTTTTTAAAAAGATTTGATTAGCCGGGTGTGATAATGCACACTTGTAAGCCCAGAACAGAAGGATAAGATAGAAGGATTGCAGGTTTGTGACCAGCTTCAGCTACTTAGTAAGGCCCTATGCAATTTAGTGAGACCCTGTTTCAAAATAAAGAATAAAAAATAGGGCTAGGGGTATAGCTTAGAGGTAGAATGTCCTTGGGTTCCATCCCCAGTACTGAAGAAAAAAAAAAGATTTGATTAATTCATTTAAAGGCAGCGTAATAAACAATTAACCCATTACATGTTAATAGAAATAACATTTTATGAAAAATATATTATTCAAAACAAAAAATAGTGGGAATAATGATATTGGTTTTCATTTTTACAAATTTATTTAGTATCAACTAACAAAAAGTAGCTGTATTCTCATATCTGTTTCTGCATTCAGTGTATTGTGCTATCACACATTATACAGCTCTGGAAAACTTCACTGTACACAGGTAATATCATCCTTATTAGGATGAAAAAGGTCAGTAACTATTGGCTATTCATACATTTTGAATGCTGATCTCACAGACTCCCTGAAAGAACTTCAGTGACCTGAAGTGTTCCTTAGACTGAACTTTAAGAACTATTGATCTAAAGGAAAGATGATCTTGGTGATAAGATTACAACTCCATCTAAAAGAGATATAAGCATCAATTCCATTAGTTATAATGATAAAACAATTGTAGAATTCTTTTATTACTTATAGTTACCAACATTGGAAGTCTATAGAAAACCAGAGCATAGTTTAAAGATTGCTTTAAATTAAGAGCCCATTAGTTTTCAGATCCAGATAACCTTAATATGGTTAAGCATGAAATAGCAAAGATAATTCAGACAAAGGAGAACAAAGCAAGAAAAAATAAAAGAAACAGTTATAGAGCAATGAGAAAAAGGGACTGAAAAAAGAGAATGGATATATATTATGGGAATTGGAAACTAATGACAAAAATTGGATGGCTCAGTGGCTCTGATATCCAGTATCTATTCTGATCTAGCAGATAAGCTTTGCTTAGGTAACACAGTTCCAAATAGTATGCCCCAAGGCTTTCCCCACAGAAGGGACCCGAAGGAGGAGACACTCACATGTCTGTCTGAAGCCATATGTTAGTATAACATTCATTACTCCACAAGGTACGAAAATAACCTCTGCCCAAGCTTTTCCAGTGCAAATGCCAACACTCCATTTCTCCAAATGAAACTTGGGCTTTAATACCATAACTGTCACAAAATCTTCTATCAGGGAATGTGACCAGATGTAATATAACCCAGCGCCTCATTTGCCTCCATCAGAAATCTAGGGAGAATAATCAGATGACCTTAGGTGTGAGGGGAGAGGGAAGAACGTCATCCACTCCAAGCCAAGCATAAGGCCCAAAGCAGATTTTCCTTCCAGAAAATGTAATAAATTAGTAAATGACATTCAAAACCATTAACACTCAGCTTTTGCTGAAAGGAGCCACAGGAATTCACAACATCATTTCATGATTTTGAACTTCAAGGTGATGTAAGAGATCAGCACAGGTTTTAATGAGCTAGGCAAAAATTCCCAAAGAAATTCTACTGGCTTCTACTCAGCATTAAAGACCACAAGCCCACCCAATTACTGCAAAAAGCAATGCAACTTGAAATTTCTGTGCTGGATAAATGAGAGAGAGAGAGAGAGAGAGAGAGACAGAGAGAGAGAGAGAGAGAGAGAGAGAGAGAGAGAGAGAGAGACAGAGAGAGACAGAGAGAGACAGAGATGGAGAGAGAACTGGTCTAGAGTTCCAGTGACCTGCTTATTCCTCCTGCTGGCATGGAGCTGGGTATTCTGCCATGCATCTGACACCAATTCAAAAGGTTATTAAAGCCTATCAGGGCTGGTGGCAAAAATCTAAATGCCTAGATTTTTTTGTACCCTCAATAGATTGCCATTGAGTTGTATGGAATTAATTAGTGTGTTCTTTTTAATCTGACAAGTTTTCTATTCTTTCTCATTTTCAAAATGAAAATGAAAATGGCACTGATGTCTCCGGACTTTAAAGAGGAGAGGCTGCCTGCTGTGCAGTGGTGCAGGGCTCAGGGCAGGCAGAAAGGGGAGAGAGTGACAGGTTCTCAAGAGCAAACCCGGAATCCCTGGGCTTAAGAAGGCCGTGACTCACAACAGCTTACTTTGCCACTGATGTCATTTAAGATTTTATAGGTTTTAACAGAGAGTTATATATGTATATTGTTCTCTTTGGGAAAATAAGCATGTCTGAAACATTCCTGAGATTCTTGTAACAGTTATTACTTTGTTTTATGTGTAGTTCCAGTTTAGCACAAAATAAAACCTGTGAGAGAAGATTTTATGGCGACATGGTCATCAGATAAAATTCAATTCTATGTTGTGGAGAGAGGCCGACTAGAAGCCATTAGCCACTGCCCCTCGTTGTGTGGGTTCTCTGTTGTGCGGGTTCTTTCTGGCTCACTTTATCATCACTGGAGACATTCATAAAATGGACTGCCAAGGCCACTTGCAGGCAAATTTGTAAAGCAGGAAGAGATTCTATTTGGCTCATTTACTCTCAAAGGCAGTGAGTACTGATAGTCAAAGAAATTTTTATCATGGATTTCTCACTGCAATCCATTTGTTATTTCAAGAAATATTTATTGAGTGCCTGCTCTGCTGAACTCTATTCCAGGCATTGGGATTCTGGGGGTGGGGGGATAGGGAGAGTGGGGGAAGACCAAACATGGGTGCCTACCTGGTCAGGAAGACAGCCAGTATCTTCCAGGCAGCAGGCTCAAGGTTCAGCCTTATGCTGAGTCCATTCTTAAGTTATTACTTTACAGCTACAAATCTCTCCTATATACTACCCTGTGGGGCTGGGCTGGGCTGGGACACTAAAATCTCTTTTTTTTCCCTCTGACTTCCTGTAAGTGTTTACCAACAGGGATGATAGCAGGGACAGTAGGTGTTGTAGAAGGGACTTTCTCCTCCTGATTTTCTTGTCCTCAGTATCATCTCAACAATGGCCTCCTTGGCCTGACAGCAGTGGATGGTTCTGATCTCCAGGCTATTGGCATGTTCATAGAAATAGTAGCAGCAGCTGTAGTCTCCTCTTCAGAGTTCTGAGCACTAACCCAGCTCTGTGAGACTCTCTGAACTTCTGGGCTGTGATAACTCTAGTCCCTTCCTTGGAAGCAACTGCTCCTACTATTGTACATTAAAGTTACCTTGGTCATTCCTTCTGCCCATTCAGCCTCCCACCATCTGTGTTACAGTTAGATATAGCTTGGACCTTGAAAAGCTCATAAGTTGGTGTTTGGAGTTGATGTAATTGAGTCATGACCTTTGTAATCTCAGCAGTAGATAAATCTATTACAGTGGCCGATGTCTGAGGGGTATGGTTAGAGAAGGTGGGTCCCTGGGAGTGTGGCCTTGGGATATATATGGTTCCCCCTTCTCTGGCTCTCTCTCTTTCTTCTGATCTGCCTGATGTGAGAGCAAAGGCTTGTGCTCTCCCTCTTTCTGCTTCCTGCTGCCATGCCCTGAGATCCACAGTGCCCTGTCTCACATGGACTGAACCCCCAAACTGTGAGCTAATATATCTTCCTTCCTCTAAGTTACATGGTCAAGTCTTTTAGATTAGAGCTATAAGAACACTGACCAATTCAATCTGCAAAACCAATTTCCCTGTAGTAAACTAAATGCCTCATCTGGCTTTTGTTTTCTTGACTAGACCCTGACATATACACACTATACCAATTTATCTGAAGATATTTAAGATTCGTAATAAGGATGCTGGGGAATATTGATTGGTTATGAAGCACATCATCTTGGCATATGCCCCATTTTCAATAATGAAATAAGAGAAATTAAATAGTTTTAGTTGCATAGTTTGCATGATTTCAAAGAAAGAAGTAAAAATATCCATGCTTACTTTCAACAAATCAACATTACATTTTTATGAAATGAAACATATATGAGGGATAGTTTTTCATAAACATTTGTTTAGACTTGTAGAAGAAGTATTTTCTTGACCTTTTACTCAAAACAATGAGATATTGTAAATCCATATATTTTCTATTTTTAGAATAACTTGGGAACAAGGCTTCTACTTACTATCATTTTTCAATCTCTTTTCTGCATGTTCATTTTATTTCTGTCATCTCCTTATATGATTAATTTAACCCAAATATGTGTGGATTCTCTTGTAAAGAATGCACTTAGCAATAATGATTAATATGCCCATACCCACTTGTAAGTTCTGCCCTTCCCACTTATTGATGTTAATTTCTAAGTATAGGATAAAAATTTCCCTAAATACAATCTAGCATGTAAACCACTGGACTTTGGAAAACCAACTTCATTTAAATAAGATCACTGTCTCTGGTCTCTGCTGTCCCAGTTCTGTCAGATTCATAATTATACACTTAATTATCTTCAACTATGAAATGAAAATTATCTGCCTAACTAAATATTGTGTGTGTCTATCTGCTTGCCAGGCCCTTTTAAATTTATTTTAATATGTTCTAATAAATGAAAATTTGACAAGAAGATAAAGGTCTGTTTATAGGTAACAGGAAAGAGCCTAAAATGTGTAAGTTCCAGTTTCATGAATTTTAAAGGTGAACATACAAGGTTCCTTTAAGTTAAAAACTATGATGAGTTTAATTCATAACTAGTAATCATTTGATAAGTCTCTGTGAAGCTTTTAAATTTTGCTGCGGTTCCCAGGAAATGAATGAGTCATTCTAATGATTTGATAATATACCTTTTATAAGTCAGACTTTTCAGATTCTTACTATCAACAACCTTGAAGAGGACCCTTTGGATTGTTATAGGAAGCATCATGAAAAAACAATTGTTGATGATGGATCATTGTGTGATTTTTGGCATCTAACTTAAGAGATCAAAAATGCAGTAATTGTTATAACTGTTCTCTACCCATTTTCACTGGATGATTCCTCAGCACTTACATGCATTAAAAATATATTTAGGACTGAACTGATGTTGAATCCTGTTTCATCTCAGCATTAAATAATATTTATCCAAGCTTATGTGAGCCAAGAAGATAACCTATTACATTGAAAGTTGGATTCTCAATAGTATTTACTTTGTCTAGTAATTATATTTCAAAATTTGAAACATAGTTATATTTCTTTTTTTTTTTTGTGGTACTGGGGATTGAACTCAGGGGCATTCTACCTCCGGAGCTTTACCCCCAGCCCTATTTTTTATTCTTTACTTTGAAACAGGGTCTCACTAAGTTGCGGAGTGCCTCACTAGGTAGCTGAGGCTGGCTATGAACTCGGATCCTCCAGTCTCAGCCTCCCAAATGCTGGGATTACAAATGTGCACCACCACGCCCAGCTTACATAGTTGTATTTCTAATTAACCATGTATAGCTAATAGTTGTTAATAATGACACAGAGCAGAAAAATAATGTAGTTCTTAGAACTTCATATTTAGAAAAGAAATGATTTTTTTTCTTATAAATTTTACTTTCAAAATATGTTTGTAGCCAAGAAATATGGGATGATTGATAAAATATCTTCAAGCATAACATTATATTACATTAGGGTAAAATTATATGAGGGAAATGGAATAGAAAAACTTCACAGAGGGAAAGTATTATGTAAAATTTCCAGTCATCAGAGCATATTCATATATTTTCTTTTTGTTTTTTTACAGTACTAGAGATTGAACCCAGAGACACTCTACCACTAAGCTACATTCCCAGCCTTTTGCAAGGTCTTGATAAGTTGTCCAGGCTAACTATGAATTTAAGATCTTCCTGCCTCAGTCTCCACAGGAGCTGGGATTACAAGTGTGTGCCACCACATCCAGCTAATGGATTTTAAATAGGTGATGGTGGATGCCACTGGAGGGGGTCTGAGGAAGTCCTAGAGAGGGGGACCTCATATCAAGACTACAGAACCCTTGACTAATTAATACCTTAGAAAAGAATTTCTAAATGTGTCAGATCTTGAGGCACAAAGATTTGTTTAAGAAAACAAGGAATATACACTCAAGGGAGAATGCAGGCTTTCTCTAGAGAGGTGTTCTTTGGGTTCTCAGGCTCTTCTTTAAAAGAAAACTTAGTGAGAGATGGGTATGGAATAATATGTGGGGGTGACATTAGTCTGGTGATCACAGGACAATTTTTGGTGGTCTAGAAATTCTCAGGATTCTTAGGTTGATGGCTTATCCATGATGTAATCAATAGATAGCACTGGCAAAGTACCATAGGTTATAGGTTTCTGGGAAAGTAACCTATATTATAGGTTTCATATAAACTTTTACTCAATTTGTCCTAAGATACATGTATTAGGGGTTAATTAACAGTAAACAGGGCATTTTTCCTGCATGGGTGAATTTCTGGTAACTTTAAGATGGAGAGTGATATGTAAATTTCCCAGAAACTTGGAGGTGACAGACGTGGGAGAGAGAACTGGCTTGAAGATTGAAGGTGTGAGGAACATTAGCGCAAGGCTTTCATGATAAAGTTATATTTTTCCTTGCCTTTTCTTTTGTTACCTTTCTACCTATCCCTTTTATTTCTTCTTATCTACCTCAGTGGGTATCAAAGACACTTTAGTATTTAAATTCCATTGTATTCATTTTAAAATTCATTGCCCGATTTTCTATATATAAGTGTGGATCTTTATAATATGCTGGAAATTATATCCTGAAATTATGTACAGTAATATTAAAATAGTTTAGATAGCTAAATAATATGTAGAGGGATGTCTAGTTTTTCATATTTATTTTAGGAGACACATGAACAAGAAAATTTGGCAAAAACTGACATAGAAAGACAAGCAGTGGTGCACGCTTGTAATCCCAGCATTTGGGAGGCTGAGACTGGAGGATCTGGGTTCGCGGCCAGCCTCAGCTACTTAGTGAGGCACTCTGCAACTTAGTGAGACCCTGTTTCAAAATAAAGAATAAAAAATAGGGCTGAGGGTGTAGCTTGGAGGTAGAATGCCCCTGGGTTCAATCCCCAGTACCAAAAAAAAGAAGAAGAAAAAAAAAAGAAAGAAAGACAAGCAAGTAGCCAGTTTAGAATAGCTAATTCAGTTTTTAAAATGATGAATGTTGCCTATACATCAGCAAGGAGATCCTGCATTTGGCAACAGGGGACCTTTTATAGGATTCCCTAATGTTCTTGGGAAAAGAATACTATTTCTTAAAGGTAGATTACTACAAAATAGTATAAATCACTATAAAACTGCATTCAGTGTTTTTGTTATACATCCATTAAAACTATTCTTTATAACTAAAATATTATTTGGCATTCTATTTTTAACACCATTTACAATGTTCCTGTCTCCTGCTACTAGTATGCTAAGGACCAGAATGTTGGTGTCTAATTTTAGTCTAATTCATCAGTGTGTACCTTATACATTTCTTGGCTCTCAGAACATAATTAATAAATGTTGAGTTTAATGAAAAGAAAATAAAGGCCAGTCCTTTATGTCTTAAAAAGGTGGGCTTTCAACCTCAGCACCTAATTGTAACTCTAAAGTATAGGAAACTGGTGCTTAACTCCTTATCTGCTACACTTTAGTTAATATCACCAACCTGGCCAGGTTAGTTGGCCAAAAGGGGAACGCCGGTTAGCTGTTACTTTCATTCTACACCAGGATTGAAAGGTGATGAACCCTTCCGAATAGGACTTTTCAAGTCTCCAGAGATTGTATATTGCTGAGCCCCATAACCTACAAAGTTGAACCCTGTAAGTTCATGCCTGAATCAGTAGACTTTAGACACAAAAATAGACTAGAAACCATGATTATCCTGGGCAGATATAAAGCTCTTTACAATGCACATAGCTAGTGGTGAAAAAATTAAATTTGCAGATGTTATTGAAATGTAATTGTCAGCATATCCTCAATTGGGTATAAGCATTCACCAACTTGATTTCATTTGAAAAGCAAGACCTCAACTCTAAAAGACAAAAGTAAAAATGCAAACAGTTTGAATATCTTCTGTTTGCGAATGTGCTTAGCATAGGTTCTGTCAAATCACAGAACCCAACTTGAGTCATTCTGTTTAAATAAGCTGTCAGTGTCCTCTATTTCCTACCGAGAAGTGACTGTGTCCTTGAAACTGCTGTTCTACAAAAATTTCTCCATTTCCTGCCTCGTGTCCTAAAATCGATTCCAAAATGCAGCAAGGAAACATACCCATGGAAAGTGTATTCTATGTTAACCCATCTTTTCTACAATGCAAGCAATCTTTTTGCTCTGGGATTCTGTGTGGCCATACCATAAATAGCTTGTTGCTGATGCTACTTTGCTTCTCATCTACACCTTTACAAGGCTGGTGAGGCCATCCTTTATCAAAATAGTTTCACCAGCGGGGCATTCACAGTGCCTGAGTACATGTCAGGGTGTCTCTTAGTTGTATAAGACCTAGAATTAATTCTTTATTTTCCTAAAACAGCCAAGAAGGGAGTCAGGAGACAGAGGAGGAGGAAACAGCCTGTAGCTGGGTTATTCTGCAAGAATGATAGGCCTACTATCAAAATTTGGATTTGTCTCTGGCCTTGTATGTGCTGTTTGGAAAGATTTTTTCTGAAAAGTATCATTGTAAATACATTCAGTTCCCCAGGATTGAAAGTATAATGAATCTAGCTTTAGTTCCTATACTGCTCACGCTTTTAATAACCTCTATATTTGAGTGACACATTTCAGTAGATACGTTTGTTAGCAGATCAGAAAAGAGCAATGTTTCCAGTCCTGAGAGTATAAATAAAACTCAACTTTTTTTTTTTTTTTTTACAGATATATGTATTAATGGCTTTGAATGTATATATAACTAAGGACAGAACCCGTTCCTCAATTTACAAAAACTCTTTTTTATAGGTATCTTTCTCTCTACATATTTTATTAGCCAAATCAGAGCATTTCACACATCTTCAGGAAGAATAGCTTTTAAAATCAGAAATTTAGCTGGGCATGATGGCGTATGCTTGTAATTCTGGTATGTGATGAGAGACTGAGACAGAAAGATAGCAGGTTCGTAGCCAGCTTCAGCTGGCTCTATTTCAAAATAAAGACTCTATTTCAAAATAAAGAATAAAATATAGAGCTGGGGTCTAACTCGGAGGTAGGATGCCCCTGGATTCAATTCCAAGTACTGCAATAAATAAATACATAAATAATAAAATAAAAAAATGAGCAGTTCAGAGAGGTTAATGAGTCTACTTGTAATGCCGGAAGTAATGGAAATCATTAGAAAGATCAGCTAGTTTGGTCTTGTTTAGTATGGGCGGGTCAGATATGCAGTAACCCCCTCTGCAGCTGACTGTTAAGTAGCACTGAGACGTACCCAAGGATCCCCGTCACAGTTGCACCTGGCCCCATCAGAGGAATCAATTGTGACCATAGAATTTGACACTTGCTATCTTAATGCTCCAGGAGCAGTTTAAGCTGCTCATCCACTGTGATGAGTTCTGAGGTGCTTGAAACTTCTCAGGAGAAAGGTATTTTATGGGCATCGATCACTGCATCAGTGAAGAGGAACACGTGGCCTCGGAGGTCAGAACAGTTAATAGTCTGCTTTGCTAAGAGGGGAAGGGATAATAAATTAGAGAGCACTTAATATTGGCATCACTGAAGGTGGTATGGGAATTGACAGGTCTGGAGGTGAGACAAGATCTTATGCCACTACTAACAACCCCCTAAATCCTTAAGTCCTCTTCACAGAATACTGCTTTCCCCTTAGGTCTTAGTCAAAGCCTGGCTTTACCCCTCTTATAAGACTGTCCCTCAAGCCCTGTTTATTTGGGCTATTATTTTCCCACAATGTGCACACCACAAGTGGAAGGTTGGGTGTTGTGTTAGTGTTCCCAGGTAACCTGCAGCCACATCATGCAGGCATGCATTTACCCTGTGTAAATCCCATACTTTGGAGAGGTTGTGATCACCATGCCCTGCCACAGTGTACCTGGTAAACTGCTGCTTCAGGAGTTGTAATGTCATTCTAACTCACAAAATCTCTACCTGTCACATCCCTCTCCACTCTAACTCCTCTCATAATTGTAGGGTATTTCCAGACCCTGAAGGATGGATGGACCAACCCCTATTAGGGCCTCATGATTCCCCTGGATTTCCTGAACTCATTCTATTTCAACCCCCTGGGTAGGAGCCTGTGAGTTCTCTTGGACGTTTTCCTCTGCACATCAAATCTTTCCTAATTACCGCTTTGCTTTTTAGTTTGTCCTTGTATTCACACCCTAACAATTTCTGCATAACATTCATCCCCTTTTTTTGCATAACCAGGGCAGTATGTTTTGTTAAAATATGGCAAAGTCAATTCTTTATTTAAGTGCTTTAATTGCATTTTCTATGGGGCAGTTTCCAAGATCCTTACCATGACACAGTTCCATGTGCTTACCCTGCTCCCTGTTCCTCTCTCAGGCTCATCTCTCTAAGTTAACCATTTGTGCCTTGGACTTTGTGGACAGCAGCATTGCATGGCTCATGGCTCCCGGTACACTCTATTTTATGCCTTGTTTGCATGATTTACTCAAACTGTCTCTTGTATTGGAACTGCCCAATTCTCAACTCCCTACTTACCTTTTATGACCTCCTGTGTTATATTCACTGAGAATCCATCTTATATCCCATGAGTCAGATATTATTCCTCCAAGCTCCCAAACTATGCTGGGAATCTTTCCATCATTGCTTTCACAATCTTCTCTTTATTCACTTGTTGGAACCATCTACTTATATTTCTCTCTCTTCATCTAGTCTCAGAAAAAGTCATATTCAAATTTCTATTTTTCTGTTTACCACACAGCAATTCTAAATGAGAAATAATGAAAAAAAAATAGTGACAATATAACAAGAGCATCCTATATGAGATATGAGGCATGTATATATCTTATCTCATTTAATCCTCCCCACCACTCTAAAAGGTAGTTACTGCTATGCCCGTTTCACAAGGAGTAAACTCAAATTCATAGAGATGGAGTGCCTGGGCCAAGGTCACCAGACCAACAAGTGGCAGCACTAGGCTTTGAATCCCCATTTGTCTGACTCCAGAAGCCACATTCTGTTCTTCATAGCCACATGTGGGCCATCCTGGAAGGATGCTCTGCTTCCTCAGTTGTAGTGAGGTGGAAGGCAGTGAAACCTGCTGATACAGTCAGCACATTCAGCATCTGACTTGTTCCCATTCCCTGGGGTGAGGGCAGCATTTCATCGTTGCTTACTTGTCTACATCTTCATCCAGGACAGTTCTGTGGCCATGGACATGTACAGATATTTAATAGAGTGACTCCTCATAGAGCAAAGAGTGGCCTAAAGAATAAGACATTCAGATTTGGGATCTGTAAGGAAGCTAAAGGCGTACAGGGAAGGAGTACCTGTGGACGCTGTTTCACTCAGTTATTTTCTCTCCCAGGATTTGTGGATTTCTTAAACATAAAGTTACCGAAATCATTAAATAGTCACAGACTTTATTTTGACAATAATAACAAATTTATGGGTTCAGGAGTGTTCTGGAAAATGGTGAAAATATGAGCATTATATCTTAGGAATCACCGTAATGCTATTACGATAAGTATTACATTGATGGAATCTATGCATATTTCAAAACAAAATGTCTGTGACCTACATTAGCATCTGACATTATGACAGCTGCAAACCATTCCCAAAGCTTCTCATCTTTATGGGGGTTCTAAGCCAGCCCATTAGCGAGCATCAGATCAAAATCCCTCTCCACGATGCCAGCAAATAGATCTCATTTAATTGAGAAAATTCGACAAATGTTTACTGAACATCTGTTGTAAGACCTGAGCTAGGCATTGTAGATGATACAAAGAATGTACATCTCTCCCTTAAGACTCTTACAAAGCAGTCATGGATTAAAAGTTAAATTAGGATTCAAGGTGTCATATTGAAAGAGAGTGGTGCAGAAAGTGGGTAGTACAGATTCCCCTTATTTGGCTTTGTATTTCCTTATAACACTATTTCCTGAAAGTAAACTAAATATATATAAATATAAATGTAAATATATACATATACATATAAATGTATATTTGTGTTTGTGTATATATCTCTATCTCTATTTGCTGTTATTGTTATTATTGTGGTTGTGCTGGTCTCTCCATTAGTATTTTAAGTTTAACAAGGGCAAGAACTTTTGAGTCTTAATCAACAATATAGCCACAGCAACCTCAACAGTGCATGGAACATAGTAGGTGCTCAATAAATGTTTATTGATTGAAAATGAATTTGGAGAAGAGAGAAATTACTGTATCAGAATTGATTCAAGAACAGAGACCATTTGCTGATTCTTGATGAATGGCAGTGGTTTGGGTAAAAAAAAGAGGAGGCATTTCAGGAATGAGACTTGACAAGGGCACAGATTGGGTAGTGGGAACAAGCCAGGTAGACCTGCCTGGCTGGAGGTATGTTTCCTCTTGTGGGATCAGCTGGGGCCGAGTTGACCAGGTAAAGAGTTTCCTCTGAAGCACAGGCACTATAACTATTTGAAAGACTGACTCCCTTAAAAGCAGTTTTGTTTCCCCAAGTTTGTGGCAGTCTGTCTGTCCTGTAATCACGTTTTGTTGCAACTACCTGGGGCTCCATGTTCACTGCCTTGCCCATAGCAAATGGCTAAAAAGGTCTGTGTTGAGCAGACTGTTAACACTGAGGGGCTAAAATGTTACACACACTTCTCCTCAAAGATATTTTACAGAAAAAATTCTTCAGAGCAAGGACATTGGCTCTTCCAGTGTTCTTTAATTCTTGTAAGCCCCCCCCCACCCCCGCATACAAACATACACACAGGCTAAAAATTCACCTATTTTGATTTTCCTCCCCAAGCACCTCCAAAGATTGATAATCAGCAATTCAGAGTTCAAAACCCCAGTGCATTCCATATGATCCTCCAAATGCCTGCAGGACTGAGACTCGAGCTAGGCAGAGCGGCTGTCGCTGAGGTCATTCTTGGTGGGGATTAAGTTTGTGTATCTCCACTTGAAATTCCAACTCTGGATGAGCCAAGTGTCCCGTGGCTCCGTTGGAGCATAGGTAAAAGCTATAAAATTATTAATTTTTGAACTTTTACATTATTCTTTGCTGTCAGAGTTTTATCAAATTTGATTTTCGCTTTCTATTCTTGCCTAGAGTTTTAAAAATGAACTACAGAAAGTGTTTATATTTTATTTATAAGGATAACAGCAAAATTGCCTGACATATTTTAGGTCTTTGGTTAACTTTTAAAAATAGGCTTTGTTGTTGAATAGAATCCTCTAAGCACCCCCTGTGAGGAGCATGGCTCTGGTTAGAGAAGGGGTGAACGTGCCCCCTGCTGGTTCACTGCTCTTCTTCCTCCTCACCTCTGACCCCTTTGGCAGATACCCTCACTAAACACAATTTGAGAACCACAGAATTAAAATGATACAAAAGAACATTTAATTGTGTCACCATAAGGGTGCTCGTTCATCCACGGTAACCTCTGCGGTGTGATTGCCCCTTCTTTACCTTTCTCTCCTGACATATTATGCCATCAAGACTGTAAAACACAAGAACCTGAGACAGGAGGGTTGCAGGTGTAGCTCGGAGTAGACTGCCTCTGGGTTTAACCCTCAGTACCAAAACAAAAAATGTGTTTATTCTCTTATTCTTCTGGAAAATTCTCCCTCCATGTGTGCAGGGAATTTAAGGAGGAAAAGTAAGTACTGCCTGCATCATGTTCTTACTAAACATTCAGAGTCTTAGCAACAATATAAATGATTCTTGTGAGAAAAAAAAGCTTTCACACTTGGAAACTTCTTTAAATTTTGCCTAGTGTCTTAACAATTCAGTCTGTTCACTAAGAACAAATCCATGGTCAATCCACCAAACAATGGTGAACCTGAGTTAGGAAATATTACACAGAGTTTTGCTTGCCCATAGGAGGTCTATGATTTAGAACCTTTTGTTCATCTTCAGGACTGCCTGCTCCCTGGTGAGCTAGTGATACTGTTGCTACTCCTGCATAGTTGGTACACATGGTCAGGGAGGCGATTGTGAGGAGATGGGTCTTAACATGGTTGTGGGGAGGATTGAAATAGGTTTGGCTTTTACTCTTTGATCTTCTCCAAGAATCATGCTCCTTTCATGTCACCCACACTAACATTAGTCATATAACTAAATTTTGACAAAAAAGCACACGCCTATAATTCCAGTACTTGGGAGGCTGAGACAGGAGAATTGCAGATTTGAGACCAGCCTCAGCAATTTAGGGAGATTCTCAGTAACTTAGTGAGATCCAGTTTCAAAACAACAAACAAACAAACAAAAAGACTGAGGGTGTAGCTTGGAGGTAGAATGTGCCTGTGTTCCATCTCTAGTACCAGGAAAAAAAAATGGCAAAAGACAGCCCTTATGACAAATAGGGCATAGATTAAAAGGGTAAACAAGGTGACTCACTGGGTTGGAAAAAGAAAATAGTAGAGCATATTTAAATGTGTCTAATATTTGCATTTTTCTCATTCTATACCTTTTATAGTATACTTGTGTTATTGTGGCACCATATGTAAATAATCTGAATTCAGGCCTGTATAGGTTATGAAGCATGTTCTTTAAGACCTTACCAATCAGTGTGATCTGAAGACTATTTCATGTGGTTCTCACTACAAAAAAATTACTTTGCCGTTGTACTGTTCCGGTTAATACATAGGCCAAGAGAGGGGCATAAGGATAAAATGGCGACTCTGGCGCTCTGCAGACCTGGGTTCAAGTCCTAACTTGACTGCTGCTATGGTTTGGATGTGGTTTTATCCCCCAAGTGTTCATGGATTGGAGGATTCAATGGTGTAGAGGTTGTGAGATGTTTAAGAAGTGGGGCTTCATGGGAGGTCCTGAGATGACTTGGAGGTGTGCCTTCCTGAGGGATCATGAGACCCAATCTCTCTCTCTCATTTCCTGTTTTCTGATGTGTTGTCTTTGATACATGCTCTTGCCTTATTGCCCCACCATGATGCGATGAAGCCAAGAGGGTCATCACCAGAGCTGAGGCAATGTCAGTGTCTTTTCCTTGAGCCTCCCAAACTGTGAGCTAAACATGCCTCTTTTCTCTGGGAAGTTAGTGTTCCTCAGGTAGTTCATTATAGTAATGAAAAATGGATGAGTACAACTGCTTACTACCCTGGTCATCTAGGACAATTTTATATCCCTGAACATCAAT
Organism: Graphiurus murinus; assembly: GCA_004027655.1. NCBI lineage: Eukaryota > Metazoa > Chordata > Mammalia > Rodentia > Gliridae > Graphiurus > Graphiurus murinus. The sequence goes on from PVLC010010068.1 coordinate 34,605, forward strand.
TTTCTCATCTGTAGAAAACAGATAATAATCCCATTATTTTAAATGGGGTAATTTATTTAAAGTGTGTATTAGAGTGTTTGGCACAATAAATGGTGTCTATTATCTTTTGTAAAATCCACTATTCAAGTTGTCAACCAATTTGCCACATTTTCAGCTGTGTCTTTATAATATGGCTACATTAAAATGTAAACAATATCTAGACCCTTGGTTTAGAAAGAGATATAGATTTTCTTGTCCCTTTGGACTCTTAGGCCATAAAGGTGACATCCTGCACTCATTAGTTTGTGTACTGAGGGATGAGGGCCTTTGATTCTTGTCTTCGATGGGCTTTGCTCTGCTCAGCTGTGGCTAGATTAATGCATGTCCACATCCACATTACAAGATTCATTAAGAAAAGAAAAGTCAGTTCACACACTGTGGCTAAAGATAATGGAAATTTTCTTATTAGAAGTCTTCCGGAGAGAAAATTTCTTAATTACTTGCTTTTGATTAAAATGAAGGTAAATAGAAGTGATTCTGAAGTGAGCCCTGTGATTGTGTTTTCCTGAGCATAGTGTGGGAGTCTGACAATTAGGAAGCAATTTCCTGCACTCCTCTTACATTTGTCTGCGTCTTAGACAGTTTGCAATCAAACTAATAAGCAGGGGAGTCACCTCACATACCTTTTAGAAGAGGGCGATACACAAGTATAACAAATCACATCAGGTCAGTCTAGAAGCTTTTAACGGTGTCACTGGGACAGTTACTCAACAGATTTCTATAGACATGTTGCATCTGATTCCATAAAAGTATAGAGTATATTAGTGCAACTTTGTAGACAACATAGGAAATGTGGTCCTGACTGTGCCAGGTCTGGGTATGTAGGATTCAGTCCACATAGGACCCCAAATGATTGGGTAGCAGTGCTCTGAGTGATTGCTTGCAGAGCATGGTTAATAGTATACCATTTTTGCACAATAGTGGAATCCATTTTTAGTTTGGACTGTAAGAAGAAAGTGATCCTTCTAATTTTAGTGCTCCTCAAATTACTATGGGTTTCAGAAAACTCTGCATCAGAAAAAATATAGCCATGGGAGAAAATGCAGACACATAGACAAACCAGACAAAAAGAGATCCAAAATAAATAAACTGTGGTACCTCCAGACAAAATATTCAGCACTAAAAAAGGAATGAGATATCAAGACATGAGAAAACATAGAAGAAACTTAAATGCATATTACTAAGTGAAAGAAGCCACTCCGAAAAGGTTGTGTAGTGTATGATTCCAACTAGATGCAAAAACTAAGGAGGCAGTGAAACATCTAGTGGTTGCCAGGAGTTTGGAGAAGGTGATAGTGAATGGACAAAAGTACAGAGGATTTTTAGGGCAGGGAAACTATCTGTATGATATTATAGTGGTTGATACATGTTATTGTATGTTGGTCCAAACCCATAGGATGTATGCCCATAGGATCCATCACTGGTCTTTTCTCTTGAACACCAAGAGTGAGTTCTAATGTAAGGTATGGACTTTGGATAATCATAATGTGTCAATGTAGGTTCATCAGTTGTAACAGATTTACCACTCTAGAGGGGGATGTTGATAATGGGGAGTCTATATGCATATGGGGCAAGAGAATATATCGATTATCTCTGACCTTCTGCATAATTTTGCTATGACCCTAAAACCCATCTAAAAATTAATTAACAAATAAAACAAACACATGGAAAACAAGCACAAAAGAGCTCCAAAGCTGCCATGTTATGCAATCATTTTGTTTACAACTAAAGTAGAAAGTCAGATTCTTCCATAATAATCAACAAAATATGGTTACTGTGGTCAAAGGCTTGAACAAAGACTATCACCATTCCTCTCCTCATTAGTAATGAAGGTCTTGAAGAGTGGCATGCCAGTAAGTGCTTAAAAACTTTAGATGTTTAGAAAAAAAAATATGAGAGCATAGATACCAGAGAAATAAATCCTCTCAAGTGTGTGAAGAATAGTCATACAATCAGAAAGTGACAAGTTTAGAGTATTTGTTGCATTTTTAAAATATTTTTATTTTAAAACTATTTGAAAGTAATTTTAAATTTATGTAAGTGTTGCAACATAGTACAGAGTTGCCATATATCCTCCACCTAACTGCGCCTAATATTTTGTTACATAACTCCCATGGTCATTTATCAAAACTAAGAAAGGAACATTGGTTTAATACTGTTGAGTAATGTACAGATTTTATTTTATTTGAATTTCACCAATTTTTCTACTGTTGTTCTCCATGTTGCAGTTAGCTGTCATATCTTCTTAAGCTCTCTGATCTGTGATAGTTTCTTAGACTTTCCTGTTTTTTCATGACCTTAGTATTTAATATAATTCACTTAATTTTAAGGGCATTTTTAGTTGAGTATTTTATAGCTTTTTTAAAAATAAATTCATAACTGTGTGTATGTGTGTGTGACTGTGGATTGAACCCAGAGTTGCTCTATCAGTGAGCCACATCACCAGCTCATCATCATCATAATTATTGTTGTTATTAGAGACAGGTCCTTGATATGTTGCTGAGCCTGGCCTCAAATTTGTGATCTCCTACTTCAGCCTTCCAAGCTGCTGGGTTTACTATCATGGGTCACCATGCCTGGCATTTCATAACTTATTAAAGCATAATACCCGGAGAGTGTAATTTCACAGATCAATGTCATATGGATAGAAGCTTCTAGGAACATGCCTGTAAGAATGTCACTTATTTTTTCCCTTCAACAATTTTATTAATGACTTAGAAAATATTGCTCCCATGAGAATCATATCAGCAGGTGATGAAGATCTGGGAGTGTAACAAATATGTTGGATAATAGTCCAGAACCATGGGAACTATGACATGATAGACAAATCTAATAGCATAAAGTTTTATATGCATGAATGCATTACCCAACATTCGTGTACCAAAAACCACCTCCATAAATGTGCCTGGGGAGGATCTGATTTAATAAAGTGCATGCTAAAATATGTTTAGGGCTTTGGGTTATCCAGATGCCTTTTGTGAACAGAATGGGTATCTGGGGCCTGGCAGGAAATAACTTGGAATTCTGGGTTTGGCTCAGGAGGATGATCTCTTCTTGATATGAGAAAGATAAACATATTTCCAGAGACATGCAAGTCTCAAATCAGATAACTATTCTAACATGTGCTGTGATAAGAAGGACATAAGTTTTAAGGGAGAGTTCAGAATCACAAATAGCTGCTGTCTGGGGAGGTATGAAGAGGACCTGGGAAAAGGAGGCCAGGCAGAACTACCCCAGCCAGTGATCAGGAAGCCACAGAGGCCTCCCCTCAGGTTGCCATCACCAAGGTCAGAGGTATACCAGAGGGCTGCATGGCACTCTGGAGTAAAGGCCTGAGCGACTGCAAGTGCAAAGGAGCCATCATGTGATTTGATGACCAACATCTGCCCAACTTACTTTGTGTCCATAGAAATACAGTGAGTACCTCAAATGAGTGGATAGTCTTATATTTATATAGATTGGCCATATCTAAAGTATTGGTCGGGTGTGTTGGCACATGGCTGTTACCCTAGTACTTGGGAGGCTGAGACAGGAGGATCTCAGGTTCAAGGCCAGCCTTAGCAGTTTAGTTATACCCTCATCCACTTAGCCAGACCCTGTTTCAAAATAAAAAAAAGAAAGATCTAGGGGGTAGATTTCAGAAGTAGAACACCCCCCCACACCAAAATTCTGAATTATTATGGCCAATGTTTAGGTCAGGATTTTCACTGCTGTGATTCCATACTTCTAACCACACACAACTTCTATGAGGGAATATTTATTTGCTCACAGTGCTAAAGATTTCAGAGGTTCAGTCCAAGTTAGACCAGGTCTGCAGAGCTCAGGGCACGGTGGTAGAAAGTAGAGAGAAGGAGAGAACAAGGCTCTGCTCTCACATCATGGATGCCAGAAGCAAGAGAGCAAGAAAGCAAGGGGATTCAAGAACACGAGCACCATTCCCAAAACCACACCCCTAGAGACCTGCTTCCTCCAGCCACACCCCACCTGCCTAGGTTTACCACCCAGTAAATCCATTACAATGGATTTATCTACTGATGAGATTATAGCCCTGGTGACTTAATTATATCAACTCTGAACAATAAATACATGAGCTCTTAATGGGACATTCTGTATCCAAACTATGACAATCAGTAATTTTGAACATCAAAATGGGACATAGGCTGAGTGATCAGAGACTCTAAGCAATGCCATACGAAGAGCATGTGAAAAATTCAGGAATGCTTAGCCTCGTAAAGAAAGGTATAGAGGAGTAAGATTCTCATTTCTCAAGGTCTAAACAGTTCTCTGCGAGATGGAAACACAATTGGCATGGATTAATGGGTAGGTACTATAGAAAGGCAAGTTTTGACTCCACATGCAGAAGAGCTTTTAATTATTAGAGCTCTCCAAAAGTGGAGTAGGCATCTCAGGGTGAAGTGCTCAAGTAGAAGCAGAATAAATAAACACTTGGAAGAGATGCATTTTAAAGGTTGACTTTAATCTGTTATGCTCTGACTCATGTTGCTAAATGTGTCTCAGCTCCTACTTAGCTGACCACTTGTGAGTGATAGCACTGTAATGTATATATTATGTTGGGTGGTACAGGACTTTCCCCAGCCCTTTGGTGTTTATACCACTATCAGCTGTGGCGGAGTGCCTGTGTCCTCTCACTGTGAAGCAGAGCCAGCCATGGAAACAATGCAGTTGTCTGTTCTTACTCCCTTGTCTCAGTTTCACTATGAATTCTCAGACATGCTCACTGAGCAATTCTTCCTTCTTTTTGTGATTTTTGAAACTCAATAACTTTTTACACATTCTGTTTCATCAAACTAACTTCAATTCCCCCCCATCCCCTTAAGCATTTAAAATTTTAAAAATCGTGCTAGTAGCTGGGTGTAGTGGCTCAAGCCTGTAATCCCAGTACTTGAGAGGCTGAGACAGGAGGATTGCAGGTTCAGGGACAGCCTCAGCAATTTAGTGAGGCCCTCAACAACTTAGTGAGACTGTTTCAAAATAAAAAAATGAAACAGTCCTGGGAGTATAGCTCAGAGGTAGAACTCCCTTGGGTTCATTTCTCAGCAAAACACACACACACACACACACACACACACACACACACACACACACCATGCTAATGTTTTTCTATTGTTGCTGTTTTTGTTAATGTGCTTGTTAATCAGCAGCATGTGTTTTCAATGGTCTGTTTTTGTCTATTGTGCCCACAAGCTCAGGACATTTTAGTGTAATTTGGAAGACTCAATGGTGATAGATCAAAATTATCTGTACTGAATTGAATTATTGAACTTCAAGCAGTGGTTCTCAATTGTGACCTCCTATATGGTCACCAAAGGAGCCTTCAAAACCTCAGACTCCTAGGGTCCACCTCAGCTGTCCCAGGGGAGGGACCCATGACACTGTATTTTACAGCAAGCCTGGAAACAAATGGGAAGCTGTGATTTAGAATCACTAGACAGATGACCTCTAACTTCACAATTCTAAGATGCCATGCACATCCTCTGTCATCTATTAAGATTAGACATATGCTATCCTTGAAATAGTAAAGCCACAAAATAAGCATTTCAATGTCAACACCAACAGCTGCCCTGACTGTAGTGAATTTGAGGTATTAAGCTCAGTGTTCATGTTAGAAGCGTGGACATTTTGCAAGATAAGCATCTTGGGTTGAAATAGGCCCCAAGTCTCAAAAGCCTTCATATCAGTAAGTTTTAGCTCTCACCATTGTGTTTAATGGGCAAATTTAAAAGGTAAGCTTATCTTTTGGCCAGACAGAAATTTAAACAGACGAAGAACCTTCTGAGGCCTGAATGCAAATTGGGACTAGGACTTTAATCTGTGACTGTTTGTCATGCCACTGAATCCTCTATCAGCATGGGCATTTGACATTATTGGAGATCTTTCCCTGTGAGAGCAGTTAAGAGATTAGAAAGGGTGGGTGGGTCAGCCTGAAGCCATGTTGACTCTGCGGCTGGTCACTGGCCTCAGACTTGCTCGAGTCCATTTTAGGGTCATTCATTTCAATGCCCCACTTATAAAATTGACTTCTGAGGCCCTCCAGTTTCATTTGCTCCCCATTTCAATCTTGTCTTTCCCTCTCAGTAAACATATTTCCAGGATGACTGCTTAACTGTCAAATTAAAGCAGGCAAATCTTTAACTTTCCACATTAAACAAGGATCTAACTTTTTAGAAAGTTATCTGTAGCGGTGAAATGTTTTCTCTGTCTTGTACTAAAGCATAAATAGGCAGCTGAGCTACGGGCCTGCTACTGTTGAATCTTGATAAGAGAAATGCCAAGAGGTTTGAAGAAGAATAAGAAAAGCCTGATATAAGGCTGTGCATCAGTACTTTCAGCAAATTATAGGCTATTTATAACCCACCCTTGCTTGTCTCGTGTGCAGCAGGCTTATTGTAGCAGAACAGAGATTACACTTTTCCCTGCGCACTTCGGATGTTTGGCAAAACAAATTTAAAACAGGAATCTTAACTGAAAAATCAAAGACAAAAAAATCTTCCTTTGAAGAATTTCCTTGAAATGACGAGGCTTGTTCAACAATTGTCCTCAACCGCCAAAGAACTGAAACCTGATTAGGATGGCCAACCACACAGTCCGCAGTCAGGAACGTGGTGATTTGCAGCCACTGGCTTGAGTCTTCACCACCTACCTGACTCCTCGTCCTTGAATCAACCCAGAACTGCATAGCACAATCCTTTTCTAGAATGTGTGTAAAAAAAAACCAACAACGACAACATATTTTACAGCTGGGCATGATGGCACATGACTGTAATCCAAGTACTTGGGAGACTGAGTTAGGAGAATCACAGGTTCAAGCCCAGTATCAGCAACTTAGCGAGACCCTATCTCAAAACTAACAACAATAAATAAAAAGAGGTAGAATGCTCCTGGGTTTAATCCCCAGAACTACCCCCCCCATCATATTTTACTGCATATATTTTTGTATGTAAGTCAGGGAGATGGTGGTTTATCCAGATAATGAGAAACTAATAATAATGTGAAAAAGAAGTTTAAGAAATCTCTAGTAGAAACCAGACCCTTGCCACCCTCTACTGTAAGCAAGAAGGTGAGGAAAATGCAGATTTTTTACTGAACCCTAAATACTTTTAAATGAGTAAGTCTGGGTTAGAACTTTCAATAGTCTCTAGGCACTTCTTTCCTTGGTTTTATCTTTAAACTAGGGACCTTGCTATGTTGCTGAGTCTGGTTTCTAACTCCTGGGCTCAAGCGATCCCCCTGCCTCAGCCTCTTCTATATCTGGGATAGTAGGTATGTGCCACCGTGCCCAGCCCTCTAGACTACTTCTTGAAAGAAGGACCCTAATCAGGAAGAATCAAATTAATGTTTTCACAGAAAAGTCACCAAAAATATAAGCAAAGCATAAAAAGAGAGGAAGAATTGAGAAGGTAAAACAAAGGAGAATAAAAGAAGATAAGGATAGAAAGAGAGGAGAGTATCTAAAACACTGTATACAGCAGCTTCTTAGAAACAGCATTAGAAAATGTCTGCTCACTATCCCAGAAATTAAGTTAAACAACAAAACATTCTTGCTGTTACTTTTATTATTCTGTTGTGAGTTTCTGCTGTTGAGATTAATTTCCTAGAGCACTACCATATACCTAGTACAAAGCAGGTATTCAGTAAATTGGAGGAAGGTCAGGCAATGGGTAATGTTTGCTTTTTTTATTTTTTAATTATTTTTTGATAAGCACTATATTCACATTATGTTGTAGACTGAATTATGCCCCCCATCCCAAATCTGTACAAAGCCTTAATCTCCAGTGTGACTATATTTGGAGACAGGGACTTTAAGGAGACAAAGTTAACTGAGGTCGTATGAGATAAGACTGATGTCCTCATAAAGAAAGGAAGACACCAGCAAGGCGCATGTGCAGATGAGAAGGCCATGCAAGGACACAGTGAGAGGAAGGCCATGTGCAAGCCAGGAAGGGAGCCCTCACAGACACCAGCTCTGCTGGCACCTTTGCCTCAGACTTCCAGCCGCTAAAACTTAAGAGCATTAATTTCTGCTGTTTCAGTCAGCCGGCATTCTGTTCAGATAGCCTGAGTCAACCAAGACTACATGGTGCTGAGATTAAAAGGTAACTGTGAAAAGTCACCCTCCTCTTTTAGCTCTTTGAAATGACTGTAACCTTCCCTGCCTTTAAGACAGTTGGCAGAATATTACTGAATGATTTTCATTTAGACTCATAACTACTATGTCTGTTAGTAATAAGATGGAAGTTAAAAGGTTGTGTCCAGCTCCATCCTTATGACCACATGGCATACAGGCTCTCAGCCCCTATCATTTCAACTCCCACCCTGTGGTGACTTTCAATTTTTGAATTTCTAAAGACGGTTTTGTAAAATGTGTCTTCTGCCAGGTTATCAGCAGCTATTGGACCTATTAATGTACTTACTACCAGCATCTGCTCCATGTATTGCTGGCTATCAACTTCATTGCTCTCGTTTATAAAATAGGTATCAGCAAGATCTAAATAAGAGGCAAGCTTTTTTTTGCATGAGGAAAACACATCATGGGCTTTGATTTTTCTTTTGCCCTTTTGGGATCCTTTTGTCTTTGTCTTCTAGTCTCTGGTTATGTTCCAGGAGCGGAGGGTTACTAGAGAAGTAACTTCCAGTTAGCATTTTGTGTTCATAACTGACTAGTTCTCCTCCATAATTCCAGTCTAACACTTACGGGCTCTGCCAGGAGATGACATTGCTTTGCCTAGTAGCTTAGAGCTCAGGGCTCTGCACTCTTTCCTTCTGAGAGTTTCATGAATGTCCGCTTATTCTCAACATATCAACTCCATGTTTACTCCCAGATGAGTTGATATCCAAACAAAACTATTTGAAGTAGTCCGGCCTGTTGGCACACACCTGTAATCCCAGTACTTGGGAGGCTGACACAGGAGGATCGCAGCTTCAATCCCAACCTCAGTAACTTAGCCAGTCCCTATTTCCAGATAAAACATAAAATAAGACTATGGGTTTAGCTTGGAAGTAGAACGCCTCTGGGTTCTATCTCCAGCACCAAACCCAAACTAAAACAACAACAAAAAACAACTATCTGAAGCAAATGTTACAAATTAAACTGCAGTTTCCTTTCTTGGGGGTGAGTTTTTCTATCAGATATACTTGGGACACTCTCTGGAAAGGGTCACAGTGGGCAGCACTAGACTTTGAGAGGCCTCTGAACCCCTGCCAGCTCTGTGTGGTCTCTGTCATAGATTACAAGGTAGAAGAAAACTGCTCTTTCATTCTCTCTCCCAGTTCAGAAAGGGAGGAGCCACTTTCTTGTTCCAAAGCCATAGAGTGAGGCTTGGATCACTCTGGTATTTCTCTAGAAATCACTGTTCTGGAAATCCTCATTTTATTAAAGCTTCATGATTCCTAAATATTCCTTTTCGATAGAAGGCAAATGTCTTTCTTCTGTTAATTCTTTCCCTCAAATGTCCATTACAATATGTTTTATCCTATAAGAGCTTTAAAAGAAAACCTGACCCCAAAGCACTTTATGGTACAATACTTTACACTTTGAAGATTAGTAAAATATCTGGAATCTTACAGACCAGTCTAGAAATTTCTGTTTTGCAAAAGTCTCTTAATACACTAGGATGTGGATAAATAAATGACATTCCCTATGCTGAGGTAAATCAGATTAATGGATATCTTAAGTGTCCCAATGTACTAATCCAGATCTGAAGTGAACTGTGCCCACCCCACACCAAGCATGACCAATAGCCTGAGAGAAGTATGTCCACTTTGCCTCAGAAAAACCACTTGCCCACCCCTGGTCCATCTGTGATGGCTATCTCCTCAACTGGCTCACTTATTTTATTTTTTCAATATGCTTTTTTTTTTTGGTACTGGAGATTGAACACAAAGACATTGTACCTCTGATCTATACCCTCAGAACCCCTTACCCCTTTCTTTGAAACAGGGTCTTGTTAAGTTACTGACCCTTGCTAAGTTGCCAAGGCCATGAACCTGCAATCTCCTGTCTCAGCCTCCCAAGTACTGGGATTACAAGCATGCAACACCATGCCTAGCCTCTTTTTTCAATATACTTTTATTGGCCATTGTAACCATACATCATATTGAGGTTTAGTGTGATAGAAATACATGCACACAGCACCCGATGTGTTTCCCTCCAAATCCCACTTATTTTTTTTTTTCGGTACTGGGGATTGAACTCAGGGGCATTCTACCTCTGAGCTACACCCCCAGCCCTATTTTTTATTCTTTATTTTGAAACCGGGTCTCCCTAAGTTGCGGAGTGCCTCACTAGGTAGCTGAGGCTGGCCGCGAACCCGGATCCTTCGGTTTCAGCCTCCCAAATGCTGGGATTACAAGCGTGCGCCACCACGTCCGGCTCCCACTTATTTTTTAATTATTTCTCTTCTATGTAGCTAACGGAAATCAGTTATCTTAAAAAAAAAAGACAGTGTCTTATTATTGCATATCTTCACTAGTGACACACACACACACACACACACACACACACACACACACACACACGGACAAAGGAAACTTCTCTGAAGGTCCTGATGAAGGTGGGGCTCTTTTAAAAATTACCCAGGGATCAATACTCAACTCAGCAGGGAGAAAATATCCTTTCTGTGAGAGGAAAATCCAATATTGAACAAATGTTATTGAACCCAAGTTCCAGGCATCAAGGAACAAAGAATAAAACAATACTTTGAGTAAAGTCATATGTGGGAAGTGAACACTGACTTTGTGCCTGTGCTACAACAGGATCAGAATAGGATAAGGGCCACACTAGTAGGTGACAGACCCCACGTCACAGGAGCTCCATGCAGGGGACAGTTTACTCTAGTTTGGAGATGAGAGTGGGAGGGCAGACCCCCAGAGAAGTTCACTCATAGGACCACAGCTGCATTGTGGCTGGACATGATTTCCAGTGTTTGGAGCATTTTGTTTGTTTGTTCTACATGATAGTAGAGGACATGAGTGGTGAGCAGAAAGGTCTACGTTTTCATTTTCCATTTCCCATTGGGTATTTGACTTCTAGGAATTACAATTGGCATTTCTTTTTCTTTTTTGGTACTGGGGATTGAACCCAGGGGCATTCTACAATGAGCTATAACTCCCGTCCTATTTTTTTTTTTTATTTTTTATTTTGAAGCAGGATCTCACTAAGTTGCTGAGGGCCTTACTAAGCAAGGCCTTCCAAGTACTAGGATTACAGGCATGTGCCACCACGTCCCACAAGTTGGCATTTTTAAAGTTTCAATTAAGGTCAGTCTTGTGGTTTTTTTCAATTGGCAGTAACTTGAGATGTCCCAGAGGATCTTTTACATGTCAGTTAAACATTGTGATGGTGCCTTTACCTCTACTGCAATGGCAGAATCACTTGCCAAATGTTGAAAAGTAGATCATTAATCCAAAGAGCCTGACATTTGGTTCACATACAGTCAAGATTTACAAATGCAATTTTAGCACCAGATTTTTCACCTCACCAGAACCTTTGCATAATTTAATAGTTAAGATTGTTTTTAAAGTTCTCCAATGACCTAATGGTGCAACTTCTCTGATTATTGACTATGCATAGATATTAATAATCCCTATAGAGTCTAATTAAGGTGTCCAACGGATATCCCGAGACCATCAGAAGAATCCAGGAGTTTCAGAGAAGGGTTAATTACCTCTAGAAGTGTTATTTCTTCCATTTTCTTATGGCATCAAATAATTTTGCATTACCTCTACAAGAAATGAATCTGTTTGCTCTATCAGGTCTTTTATCTGTAGGATCTTGTGGCAAGATAATTCTGCTGACTTTGCTCTGAATAATTTCTGTGAGTTCACTTAACACAGCCGTAATTCTCTCCCCGTCTGACCGAGGAATGTTCCTAGAGTCCCTTAATCATCTCAGGCTGCATTCTTCCAGCGCTGCGGCGGCGTGTGTACAACTCTCACTTCTTCCTTTCTCCCATTCTAGTTCATCCCAGTATAAACAATGGCCACCATTCATGGTGTAGACTGCTCTTCAGTGTTTCACTGTCTCATTCGATTATATCTAGAAACATGTAGCTTTTTACAGGGAATGTTTAAATGAGTGGCAAACTTGGGCCCAGAATCTGGTTTCAAAAGTTCACTTTGAGAAGACTCATGAAGTAAGTATTCAGTCTACTTCAGGCCCTTGCTTATTTACATAAACCACTTTCAACTTTTTAAGTGTATTAGTTCACAATATTTTGATTACTAGTGAAAAACCCCACCCTAAACCAGTTTAGTAGACAATAATAGGAATGTGTTGGAATCAATGTGTGCAGGGGAAAGCAGATATGGCTGCCCAAGTGCAGGCTCAAGGGATCCGGGGGTTCTTGCCCTGCCAGGCTTCTTTCTTTCCACCTCTTACCTTTTCTTCTTGCACACAATCTTTAATTTTTTTTTTCCCCTAGCCAAACTTACTCACATATCAGGAAACACAGTGTTATGGCTGGATATAGAATGTCCTCTGAAAGAGCTCATGTATTGATGTCCAGAGTTCATATAATTAAGTAATGAGAGTCATAATCTCACCAGTGGATGAACTCATTGTAGTGGATGTAATGGGTGGTAACCTAGGCAGGTGAGGTGTGGCTGGAGGAGGTGGGTCCCTGGGGATGTAGCTTGAGGACTGTGCTTATGTCCTTGAAGCCCTGGCTTGCTTGTTTTCTTGTTTCCAGCCTCCCTGATGTGAGAGCAGAGCACTGGATCTCCCTCATGCTCTGCCTCCCACCACCATGCCCTGAGCTCTGTCGATGTATCCCAGCCTTACATGGGCTGAACCCTGGAAATCTCCAGAACTGTGAGCAAATAAATTTTTCTTTCTCTGAGTTGTATGGACAGTTTTTTTGGACTGCAGCAGTGATAAAGCTGACTGAAACACAAAGCCTCCAGCAGCATAGTTTGTATCACATGCTCATCTCTGGCTCTGTCATCTGCATCCAAAAGAACAGAGCCCTATCACGTTCCTCTTTCATTAAAACACTCAAGTGTCTGTAATCAGAGAAAGAAGAAAGAAAGGGATGTAGCATTCCCCACAAGGAGGGCGGCCTGACCTCCCACATCGGGAGACTCCAGGGAGAGATTAAATTAAAAACTTCAATCTCAGTGTCCTTAATTTTAAGAGAGGTCCTCCTACTTAAGTATCTTGTGAAATAAAGCATTTGTTACTATTACCCCTCTAAGATAGTATGTTAAGGTGGTAAACTCTGTGGTTCCTCTTGGGGAGCCATCTTTACCTGTAAAGAGCACGTTTATCCTGTCATGAGCTGTTCATTACAACAGTCACAAACCCAGTTCTAACCCCAGCTCTGAAGCCTACTAAGTGACATCAGCATCCCAGCACTGTGGATGACAATGTGTGAATGTGACTGGAGTCAAAGCCAGGGAAAAGAGTTTCCCAGAAAGACCTCCATTAAACAAAAGCAGAAAAAAACAATTCAGATCTGTATTGGACTCTTAAAAACACAGTACTGCAAAACAAACAAACAAACGAAACAAAAACATTCTCATTGATCTAATTGGTAACTCTTGCCATACTTAGATGTTTTCCCCCTCTGTGTCTCTTGTTCTTAATTAATTAATTCCATAGAATTTATTACATGTCTTCCATGGCCTCCTCCTCTCTTTCAAGGTCTTTAGAACCTATACTTAAAAAAAATTCTTTCTAGCAAGAGATTTTCTCTTTCTTTGTGACTCACAGGTAGCTCTCGTCCTCCTTAGGGAGTAGTTGAGGGTGGGGGCCAGGAGTGAAAAGGAGTCACTCTACCTAGGAAGGATTTCATTGGGTTTTGCTTTTTAGTAGATGAGGTATGGGGAATGGGAGGTGGCCAGAGAGCAGAATGCAAACACTGTAACTGATACATTTGTTGTCTTTCAACTGTGGAACATTTTTCAAAAAGAGGTTTTATATGTTTCAGAGACTGAAGAAGGGGAAAGAACCAGGGGAAGCTGGACATGGTAATGTACACCTGTAACCCCAGTACTTGAGGCTGAGACAGGAGAATCGCAGGTTTGAGGCCAGCCTCAGCAACTTAACGAGACCTTCAGCAACTTAGTGAGACCCTCTTTCAAAATAAAAATGTAAAAAGGGCCTGGGGATGTAGCTGAGAGGTAGAATTGCCCCAGACAATAAATCTTGTTAATAAGAAGAGAAGAGATTCCAGGAAACCTCATGCTTTGCCTCCTGTCATGTCTCTCTGTCTCATTGCATTCTCTAAGTGCCAGGTATGCCAGCCCCCTTTGTCATAGGTAACCGTCATGAAGGTCATGTGGTGTAAATTCTCTTACCACTGTCTGCTACGAAAGGTACAGGATTCTATTTTGGAAAGTTGTGAGATGGGGAAACAATGGTTGAATGCAAAAAGAGTCATAGGAATTAACCAGTAAGATGGTTTAAAGTCATATTGCAGGTCTGCGGCTGTATTCTCTCTTAATCCATTGGAGCTTAATAACTTCATTTGGCTTGCCCCAACCAGGCACCTTTTCTCTAAATAGTCCAAAAGGAAGCAAATTAACATCTTTCAAACAGCCAATGGTCATGTACCTTGCTGACATCCACAGGTCTCATTTCTTGAAGTCTAAAGATATTTCTTTCCATGCAGATCAAACAGACTTTGGGATTCTTACAAGAGTAAATCTTTATTTGAAAGAAATACATGTTGAAGTTGTTCAAGGGTGAAAGCAGAACCAGCTTGGAGCTGACTCTAAAGCAGTGTAAGGAGACCATGAATATTTTCAAATAAACTTCAAAAACTCATGAGACTTGAGAAAGGATGTAATATTGTACAATCTATAGTTGAGCCTCCCAGGAATTTATCACAGGGTTGGAAGAAATTGATGGAGAACTCATATAGGCATCAGAGATCTCCTTTGATCAGAAACTTTTGTAGTTTTGGATGCCCTTTACAATTTAAAGACCCAAACTGTAGTTTTCTTAACAGGTATCTAAATCTGACAGTAGTAGCAACTGAGATTTTACAGTGTACCTGCCCAGAATCATCTTATCATTAGATTTTCTTGGTGCCTTACACACATACACACACACACACACACACACACACACACACACACATATTTATACACTTTTATTGGTGCATTATAATCTCACATCATAATGTAGTTCTGAGTGATAGGGACATACATGCACACACCACTTGGTGGGCTTTCCCCAGGCTCCCTCCACACTCCTACCTTCCCCATACAGGATATTGAGACTGACATTGGTATTCTCACATATATGCCTTCTTATTTTTGACTCTTGCCTCACTCACATTGTGACAGTCTTTTAAATTTTGGTCTAAAATGAACTACATCATCAGGTATCTTGGCATCATTTAAACATCCACTTATTTTTGAGAACATTTGAATGTAGAAAGAAGAGTATATGCAAACTTTTAGATCAGGCAAGTTTCCTGCAGGATGTCTGCATGTGTCTATCTATAGCATTTGGCAAACACCAAGCTGTCACTCAAAGAGAGTGAATGTTCAAGTTAATCTTAAACTATCTACTTGAAGTCAGCTTTATTTTTTTTCCAAGCTGGCTTAGAAGTGAAGCAGTTCCTTTCTGGGGACTGGGAGGGAGGGGGAAATGAAAGGAAGTGGTTCCAGTAATTTAACTTAATTCTATATACTTTAGAATTTACACTGAACATTAGAAAAATTTTCAAGCAAATGTGGAATTTTAGTTTTCCATTTAACGTTAGATGCAACATGCTTAAGTCCTCAAACTAGACAGTGGCTAGACTGGACATAAAAAATGGTCGTTCTTAGCATTAATTAACCTTAATATCCAGCCCCAAATTCTTATTTTGGATCAATCATGAAAATCAAATATTAGAGCTGGGTGTGGTGGTGCACGCTTGTAATTCCAGCATTCCGGAGGCTGAAACCGGAGGATCCGGGTTCGCGGCCAGCCTCAGCTACCTAGTGAGGCACTCCACAACTTAGCGAGACCCGGTTTCAAAATAAAGAATAAAAAATAGGGCTGGGGGTATAGCTCGGAGATAGAATGCCCCTGAGTTCAATCTCCAGTACCACACACACACACAAAAAAAAGAAAATCAAATATTAATGACCAATTTTGCTGACAAAACTTTTTGAATCATAAGTCTACAAGAATTTGGGGGGACTGATATAGGGTAGTTTGGAGTAGGTTGGATATAGAGTTTATAATAATCTGTCATGGGGCTGAAGCAAGGCTGAAATTCATTTTTTTTGTCTCTGAAATCTACTTACAGTAGATGGCTGGGGTATGAAGAGGACTGACTGATGGACGTGGTTCATTTATCTGCGCTGTACCCTCTTCCCCTTCTCCTTTCCTACCAGACCTGGATTTATTTTGGTATTTCTCCCCTCCCCATAGGAGAAGCTGACCCAGTTCTAGGGGTGGGCCTCTTTGGCATAAACATAAATATTGCCCCCTTGCTAATGCTTGACTCAGCTTTGACAGAGAGGCAAAACCTGCTGGCTGAGGGCAGGAGAGGGTTCTGAAGAGCATTCCTACTGGAGAGTTATAAAAATACCTTCCGCTTGTTCCTCTGAATGCTGTTGTATTTGGATGTGATGTCTGGAACGGCCGCAGCTTTGTTGCAACCAGTCTGAGGATAATGCTAATACTGAGGAAGGCATGGCAGAGTTAAAAAGAATCTGGCTCCTCCATGACTGTGATAAGCCACTGAATCAACTGCCTTTAGACTTCTTTCTTTGTGAGATAATAAATTTCCCTATTCTTAACATCTTTAGGTTTCTTTTACTGCCAGCCAAATGGACCATAACTGATAAAACTGTCCAAGGGGATTTGGAGCCTTGGTCAATTCAGTTGCTGAAATAGCTTTTTAGTGCCAGAATGTACAATAATATAGGGTTTAACTATTCTATCAAAGACGAAAGCTGTATGAGACAGCTAACCTGAGTATGTACCATTTTAGAGCAAGAATGAAAGCTAGTCAGTGTGATTTGGGGTGATCCAACAAACTTCTATGTCACTTATTAAATTGGGCTCAAAGAACCTCTATTTCTCAGGAGTGCTTTCAGGATAAATTCAATTATGTAGTTAAGGTACTTTTAGGAGGAAGATATGTCATGAGTTCAAGTAACGATAGCCTTTTCTGACATGTCTTTATGTCCAC